>JAXIVJ010004737.1:0-80103 GCA_036785665.1 Chirona hameri | reverse complement strand
GGCGGCGGGCGGGCGGGCGGGGGCGGGGCGGGGGCGTTTCGACGCCCGCCTAACTCGGCTCCTATGGCACGTAGACACAAACTAAAAACACTGTTCTAAAGCTCGTCAAAATGCATTTTGAAACTATTTCAGGCCATTTTTATCAGGTCAATATTGAGGTCACCAGAGGTCATCAAGGGTCAGATTTGTAAGTTTTAGGACTTCGCTCCAGAAATTCCCAGATAGCACAGGAACTATGGTAGCTAGGAACAAACGAAACAAAAAACAATGGAAAGCGCTTGAAAAATGCAATCGACAAGGTGTCCTCAGATTTGAGCTCAGGTGAATAGTTTAGGCTCCAGAGGTCATCAAATATCAAAAAGGCTTATTTTTTTAGCAAAAGTTTTCACAAATATATTTTTACCGAACAAGGATAGGACAATAATTTTGACGCCATCGTGTTTGTCTCGTCAAGGCGCTTCGTATCATATGCATGATGATCATGTTAGGTCAACTAATAAATTTGACCTCAGGTCAAGGTCAAGTGGTGACCCAATTAGGTAATGTTGCACATTGGGAGACGTGCCTCGACGAGACAAACACATTGGTGCCAGTTTCACTTATATTATATCTAGATTTTGTCGCGAGTTATTGACAAAACAATATTGGTGACCTCGGGTGACCTCATCTGACCCTGTAGGGGTCACTGAACAAAAATTGCACATGGAACTTCAAGAATGGCCTATGATAACATGATCCAGAAGAAATTGGGCTGATATAATTCGTATCCTCAGAATAGGAAGCATTTGATTATTTCCACATTGACTTATAATTGGGAGGTCACGAAATTTACCCGACCTTAGGTCATCGATATGAAAAATCCGAGACAAATGTATTGTAGGTACTATTGTTCTTATGAAATCCTGTAAGTACGAAATCGATCGGCCAAAAACTGTGGCCTTGGTGCGACCGGAAACATTTTTGGAGGTGGGGTCACGTGACCCGGTCTGGTGACCTGACCTGAGATGACCAGAGGATTTTTTTCAGCATAATGTGCGGAATTGATGGCCGAACAGCTGTGCCAAAAACGGCGGCGCGCAGCGCCGCCGTTTTTTTCGCTATCCTCGAAAAACCTTAGGGGAGGGGCGTCTAAACGCCCCTCCCCCCCGGCACGGCGCGGGTTAAATGAATACTCAGGGCCAGTATGCCATCAGCTTTTGTGAGTTTTGCAAATGGAACAAAAGTGTTAAACAAGAGTAATTGCCTACATTCCCAGATACTGGACAATTATGATGTTCCAACACATATTCTCATCGGAAAAACTTTTGCCCAAGCACCCGTTTCATTTTATGCCCAACCAACTAGCATTATGCAATTATACTACTTTGAGGTGTAAATAGAGTGTTGTTTTAGATGGGCTCCACGAGACTGGGACTTTAAAACCTTGTATGAGGTGAGCTGACGTGCTGTTATGACTCCACAGACGGGACTGGATGACCGGCGTCACATTGACCCGACTGTGAAGGAGCTGCAGTACAACCCGCGCTATGACGAGCTGTTGTTACTCCACAGACGGGACTGGATGACCGGCGTCACATTGACCCGACTGTGAAGGAGCTGCAGTACAACCCGCGCTATGACGAGCTGTTATGACTCCACAGACGGGACTGGATGACCGGCGTCACATTGACCCGACTGTGAAGGAGCTGCAGTACAACCCGCGCTATGACGAGCTGTTATGACTCCACAGACGGGACTGGATGACCGGCGTCACATTGACCCGACTGTGAAGGAGCTGCAGTACAACCCGCGCTATGACGAGCTGTTATGACTCCACAGACGGGACTGGATGACCGGCGTCACATTGACCCGACTGTGAAGGAGCTGCAGTACAACCCGCGCTATGACGAGCTGTTGTTACTCCACAGACGGGACTGGATGACCGGCGTCACATTGACCCGACTGTGAAGGAGCTGCAGTACAACCCGCGCTATGACGAGCTGTTGTTACTCCACAGACGGGACTGGATGACCGGCGTCACATTGACCCGACTGTGAAGGAGCTGCAGTACAACCCGCGCTATGACGAGCTGTTCGCCCCGGTGCTCGGACCGGCGAATCCCGGCCAGACTGAGCAGATGCGAGCTGAGCGAAACACACTGTCTGGCTATGTGGAGCCAGCGCACTTCAGCGCTTTCCAGTTCGAAAATCAGCGCCGCACATTCACCAGCTACGGTAACATAGTCATATGTTCGCTTTTATTTTTTCATTATAGATTTTCAATGTTGCATCAATGGCAACAATTTTATATTTTAGTTTCGCATTCTTGTCGTGTTAAGGTATCATTATCTACACGATATCATTTTCTGAACTGACGGCATATTGTTTCAGTTTGTATTTCGCTGTTCGAAACACAAACAATTCTCACACAAATTGAAGTCACAGTGTTTTTAAGAAGCTCCGGTTTTAAATCTGAGGAGGAAAAATGTCATCCGTCCGGCATTTTGTTTTAACAGCGACTCTGCATGATCACCTGGCATGGTATGAATTTCCCATGCTACTCTCGTGCCATCCCCAAGGTAGAGGGCCAGCGCCGGCTCGTCGTCACAGTCGTGTCCGTGTGGTTTGTGGCCAGGTTACGCGGTGGACCCGAGCACGGAGGCCGGCTCGTCGTCACAGTCGTGTCCGTGTGGTCTGTGGCCAGGTTACGCGGTGGACCCGAGCACGGAGGCCGGCTCGTCGTCACAGTCGTGTCCGTGTGGTCTGTGGCCAGGTTACGCGGTGGACCCGAGCACGGAGGCCGGCTCGTCGTCACAGTCGTGTCCGTGTGGTTTGTGGCCAGGTTACGCGGTGGACCCGAGCACGGAGGCCGGCTCGTCGTCACAGTCGTGTCCGTGTGGTTTGTGGCCAGGTTACGCGGTGGACCCGAGCACGGAGGCCGGCTCGTCGTCACAGTCGTGTCCGTGTGGTTTGTGGCCAGGTTACGCGGTGGACCCGAGCACGGAGGCCGGCTCGTCGTCACAGTCGTGTCCGTGTGGTTTGTGGCCAGGTTACGCGGTGGATCCGAGCACGGAGGCCGGCTCGTCGTCACAGTCGTGTCCGTGTGGTTTGTGGCCAGGTTACGCGGTGGATCCGAGCACGGAGGCCGTCACGGAGGAAGGCACCGCGCGCATGGTCGGCGCCGCCACCGCCTCCACCAGCGCCGACGCCGCGCACACCGTCTTCGAGAAGCCCAAGGAGAAGCGGCCGCTCGACAAGCGGAAGCGCGACAAGAACACCGACGCCAGCGACATTGACGGCTACCTGGGCCCCTGGGGCTGCTTCGTCGACGAACAGAAAGTGATGAAACCTACGGAGGTAGGAGTCCGGTGGAATAGATCGTAAATGTTCTAGTCTGGCTGCGACATGGTTCGCCTTTAACGACAGCTGATAGTACGATATTTGGTTAAACGAATGTTTTATTTTGGTTGAGAATAGTCTGATTCATTCAACTGTTTCGTTTTGACGAACGTGCTTTCTTTTTCCGTCGGTTATTGCCCGTGTGCGCCAGACGGTGCTCTGACTGTGACCTCCGCTGACCTCCGCTGACCTGCCGTTTCAGGAGGAGCAGGCTGAGCTGGACATCATCACGGCCAAGCGGCAGAAGCGCGGCAAGCAGGCGGACGACAAGCCGATGGAGGAGCGCACCATCCTGCACGTCAAGGACGCCTACGACTACCAGGGCCGCTCCTACCTGCACGTGCCGCAGGATGTCGGCGTCAACCTGCGCTCCGAGGAGCCGCCAGAGAAGTGCTTCATCCCCAAGAAGCTGCTGCACACCTGGCAGGGCCACACCAAGGGCGTGCACGCCACCCGGTTCTTCCCAAAGTCGGGCCACCTCATCCTCTCCTGCGGCATGGACTGCAAGATCAAGGTGAGGTCACGATGTTTGTTAGGGTTTGGATTGGGTCACTGCCAAGGCCAAAGATGTAGATGTCGCGCACAGGGCACAGGGCGCACAGGGTATACAGGGTATATCGCGCACTCTTTTGATCATTCATGATTTAGCAGTACTTATGTTTTTTAGCCTCACGTTTCTTGTTCTTTGATGTCTATTCAGATGTCAGTATATTGTAATCGCTCCTGGCCAGACAATGGCCGCCGCGTCCAGCGCCCCATGACTGGTGTCTGTGTCAGCTGACTATCTGTGTGCAGCTAACATTGGCAGCCCGTGCGAGCACATGCTAATAACGAGTCATTTGCATGCTAACGTATTGTCATCACTGTGAATGTGCCATTACCGCAGCGTGTTACAACATATGGCCATGCACCATGTGACATGCACGCCGCTATATTCTTGAGATGCATATTTTATGTTGATGAGTCCTACTCAGTTGCTGATACCATGTTTTTGTTGTAATTGTTTGTGGTGAATGGGACTGGAGCGCTGACCGTGTTTCTGTGTGTGTGTGTGTGTGTGTGTGCGTGTCCGTGTCCGTGTGTGTATGCGTGTGTGTGTATGCGTGTGTGTGTGTGTGTGCGTGTCCGCGTGTCCGCGTGTGCGTGTGTGTATGCGTGTGTGTGTGTGTGTGTGCGTCTCCCTCTCTGTGTGTCGCTCGGCAGCTGTGGGAGGTGTACAACCAGCGGCGCATGCTGAGGACCTACCTGGGACACCGGCAGGCCGTGCGCGACATCTGCTTCAACAACGACGGCACCCAGTTCCTCTCAGCCGGTCAGTGATCCCAGTTCCTCTCAGCCGGTCAGTGCTCCTAGTCCTGACCGGACCGCGCCCGGGACGGGGCAGAGTGCTCCAGAGTGCTCCCAACCCGACCGTGGCCGCGCTGCGGTGCAGAACAGCACTCACGCACTTATGAGGGTTCCGCCTCTAAACTGGATACAATATGTATATTGTATTGCCCTGACATTTTATTATGTGGCTCGTCCGGTGGAAATCGTCCTAAATTCATCTTTCGCTCATAATCTTCAGTTGCAGGTCTTTCATCTGTATTCATACTATTTTTGTTAATATTCATATTGGCATATATCAAAACAGTCAACTCATATTAATTTATTAATGACCAAGACGCGTTTCTATAACTTCTTCAGTTGGTCATTAAAAATAGGACTAATATAATAGGATAAAATAGGGCTAGAGAGAAGAAAAAAATCCTATTTTAATGACCAACTGAAGAAGTTATAGAAACGCGTCTTGGTCATTAATAAATTAATATGAGGAGTTGACTGTTTTTAAATACTAGTTTTGTATCGGTTTCTTTCCATTTGACTCAAATCCCAAAATGGACTCGCGCCATCGCTAGGCATTTGAGGCAAAATATTACTGGAATGTGCAACACATCGCTTGCAATGCTATAATATTGTATCTAAAATGGATGGTTTCTTTTATTCTTTTTCTTTTATACATGATACTCGTGTAAGTACCATGACAACTATCGCAGTTTTGTACTTTAATAAAATAAAGTGATCTTGAAAGGGGCTGGCTACGACTCGCGACCGGCCGTAGCCGAACATTCTATTAGTGCCAGTCCTGAGTCCCAGCTGCTGAGATGCAAGACAAAGATAAAAAATACATCACCGCCAGGAAACCAAATACTGACCATAGATTGCATTGCATGCCATAGATCAAGATATCAAACGCTAGTATATTCGGTTATACTTTACGCAGCAGCGAAGGCTTCCTGAAACCCAGCCTCCACGTGTTCAACATCAGATAATTAAACCCATTTGCTTAGATATACCGGATATACCATTCTTAGCATTTCATTGCGTTTTCATTGAGGTGCCCATTCGAACGTTTTACTTTGGTATGTACAATTATCAGTTCATGAGTATTCGAAATGGCCCGTCGCCGCTTATCAATAGAGGCCACTTACCATTGGCGTTTAATGGTTCAGATCAATGCTTGCGTACTTCCAAACTCATCTAAGTGCCAATGGTGAGGTCAGTATTTGGTTTCCTGGCGGTGATGTATTTTTTTTTTATATATAATAAATTTAGTCCGAATGTTTTTGAATGGCTGGATTTCCGATGTCAGGCCCAGCGCTAAGCATAGCTTGTTGCGCAGGCCCTGACCCCACCACCCGATCAAGCAATTCCTGGCGTCCGGCAGAATTTAGAAGCGAAAGTTTTACGTGCCCGACATACCTGGACACGGTCCGCCCCGCCCTCTGACATCACCTGACCTTGAGTGCGACCGCTGCCACCGGCCACAGGCCATCCCAGTCAGGGGCAAATAGCGAGCGCCGAAACGACTCGAACCCGGGCTGCCACTACTGGGTGAGGTCAGAAGTCCGGCGCTCTCCCAACTGAGCTACAGGGGCGGACTATGTATCAGTCCTGTGCCGACTTTTTCGGCTGTGTCGCGGCGGTGTACCGATGTGGTGCTGCCACACGGCTTACTTGTCTGGTCTGTACAGGATACGACCGCTACATCAAGCTGTGGGACACGGAGCGCGGAGAATGTATCTCGCGCTTCACAAACAAGAAGGTACCCTACTGCGTCAAGTTCCACCCGGACGAGGAGAAACAGCACCTGTTCGTGGCAGGACTCTCCGACAAGAAGATCCTCTGTGTGAGTGACGCGGCGGCGGCCCGGCAGCGGCCTGCCCCTCCCCCTGACACCGTCCGGCTCCTGTTCAGTGGTGTGGTGTTAGCTGAGTGGGGGCTCGGGCTCCTCACACCGCCCGACTGCGGTCCAGTGGTCAGACGGCTGTGATGGCAGCTGGTGTTTTATAACGTGGGCAGCTGCACGTCACGGTACATGGTAGGGCCACGGCAAAGCAATATCTTATAGGAGACACGATATTCCCAAATCAGCTAAGTTGTGGACAGGTATGAGCGGCAGCTGCTGACTCATCTGTTTAAATGTAATTGCCTGCTTGAATCGTCCATTCATCTCTTTTCGCGCGCCCCTCTTTCATTACATTCTTTACTTCTTGTGATAGTGATTGTGAACATAACTAGTTGTCTTAACTGGTAGTGTCCTGTTAGTTGGTGTCCTGTACCGGCCTGTCGGCCTCTGTGACAGTTCTATAAGAGCGTGTGTGTGTGTCGGCCTCTGTGACAGTTCTATAACAGCGTGTTTGTGTGTGTCGGCCTCTGTGACAGTTCTATAACAGCGTGTTTGTGTGTGTCGGCCTCTGTGACAGTTCTATAAGAGCGTGTGTGTGTGTGTCGGCCTCTGTGACAGTTCTATAACAGCGTGTTTGTGTGTCGGTCTGTCCGTCCGCAGTGGGACACGCGTTCCGGCGAGATAGCACAGGAGTACGACCGTCACTTGGGTTCGGTCAACACCATCACCTTCATCGACGAGAACCGCCGCTTCGTATCCACCTCGGACGACAAGAGTCTGCGCATCTGGGAGTGGTGCGTACGGCGTCGCCTCGGTCGGCCGACAGAACCGTGGACATTCGTCGCGTTCGACGATAACATTTAACGCTACTGGGTTTGGTATGCAAATAGTTTGTCTCTATTTGTTCTTCTGTATAGATTAGCTGCGTCAAATATAAACTGTGTGTTAATTAATTGTGATTACTGTGTCGAATCCTAGTATCCTGACATCACTGTGGGTGGAGTCGATCACAGGTCGTTGTGTTGACCCCCATCATGTTCACCTGATGACTGTGGTTGTTTGACGGTGTCCCGCTCTCGCCACTGGGAGAGCGGGACAATCGATACTGTCATGTTAGCCGGACGATAGTATGGTGTTCTGACGGTGCGCCGCTCTCGCCACTGGGAGAGCGGGACAATCGATACTGTCATGTTAGCCGGACGATAGTATGGTGTTCTGACGGTGCGCCGCTCTCGCCACTGGGAGAGCGGGACAATCGATACTGTCATGTTAGCCGGACGATAGTATGGTGTTCTGACGGTGCGCCGCTCTCGCCACTGGGAGAGCGGGACAATAGATACTGTCATGTTAGCCGGACGATAGTATGGTGTTCTGACGGTGTCCCGCTCTCGCCGCAGGGAGAGCGGGACAATCGATACTGTCGTCTGTCATGTTAGCCGGACGATAGTATGGTGTTCTGAGGGCGTCCCGCTCTCGCCACTGGGAGAGCGGGACAATCGATACTGTCGTCTGTCATGTTAGCCGGACGATAGTATGGTGTTCTGACGGTGCCCCGCTCTCGCCGCAGGGAGAGCGGGACAATTGATACTGTCATGTTAGCCGGACGATAGTATGGTGTTCTGACGGTGCGCCGCTCTCGCCGCAGGGAGAGCGGGACAATTGATACTGTCATGTTAGCCGGACGATAGTATGGTGTTCTGACGGTGCGCCGCTCTCGCCACTGGGAGAGCGGGACAATCGATACTGTCATGTTAGCCGGACGATAGTATGGTGTTCTGACGGTGCGCCGCTCTCGCCACTGGGAGAGCGGGACAATAGATACTGTCATGTTAGCCGGACGATAGTATGGTGTTCTGAGGGCGTCCCGCTCTCGCCACTGGGAGAGCGGGACAATCGATACTGTCGTCTGTCATGTTAGCCGGACGATAGTATGGTGTTCTGACGGTGCCCCGCTCTCGCCGCAGGGAGAGCGGGACAATATATACTGTCATGTTAGCCGGACGATAGTATGGTGTTCTGACGGTGCGCCGCTCTCGCCACTGGGAGAGCGGGACAATCGATACTGTCATGTTAGCCGGACGATAGTATGGTGTTCTGACGGTGCGCCGCTCTCGCCACTGGGAGAGCGGGACAATAGATACTGTCATGTTAGCCGGACGATAGTATGGTGTTCTGACGGTGTCCCGCTCTCGCCGCAGGGAGAGCGGGACAATCGATACTGTCGTCTGTCATGTTAGCCGGACGATAGTATGGTGTTCTGAGGGCGTCCCGCTCTCGCCACTGGGAGAGCGGGACAATCGATACTGTCGTCTGTCATGTTAGCCGGACGATAGTATGGTGTTCTGACGGTGCCCCGCTCTCGCCGCAGGGAGAGCGGGACAATTGATACTGTCATGTTAGCCGGACGATAGTATGGTGTTCTGACGGTGCGCCGCTCTCGCCGCAGGGAGAGCGGGACAATTGATACTGTCATGTTAGCCGGACGATAGTATGGTGTTCTGACGGTGCGCCGCTCTCGCCGCAGGGAGAGCGGGACAATTGATACTGTCATGTTAGCCGGACGATAGTATGGTGTTCTGACGGTGCGCCGCTCTCGCCGCAGGGAGAGCGGGACAATTGATACTGTCATGTTAGCCGGACGATAGTATGGTGTTCTGACGGTGCGCCGCTCTCGCCGCAGGGAGAGCGGGACAATTGATACTGTCATGTTAGCCGGACGATAGTATGGTGTTCTGACGGTGCGCCGCTCTCGCCGCAGGGAGAGCGGGACAATCGATACTGTCATGTTAGCCGGACGATAGTATGGTGTTCTGACGGTGCGCCGCTCTCGCCGCAGGGACATCCCGGTGGACATGAAGTACATCGCCGATCCGTCGATGCACAGTATGCCGGCCGTCGCGCTGTCGCCCAACGCAAAGTGGCTCGCCTGTCAGTCGATGGACAACAAGATCTGCATCTTCTCCGCCATCAACCGCTACAAGCTGCACCGCAAGAAACAGTTCACCGGACACATGGTGGCCGGCTACGCCTGCGGACTCGACTTCTCACCAGACATGAGGTGAGCGCCGCCCCACCACCAACCTGCTTCGATATTGCCGTCTTGTTTAGTCAGTTTAGTGCTAGTTTGTTTCATTATTTCATACGTTGTTTGTTTTGTCATTGTTTTATTTAAATAATTCAATCTATTCGTTCACCAGTCGAAACATATTAGTACTTTTCTTTCATTTTAATGTTTATGTTGTGGAGTATTTGTATTTTATGGATATGAGGGATGGCGTGTTAGTAACATGGTGACTGTAGTTGTCCAGGTTTACGTTTGCCGATGTACGGGGGGCGGATGAGCGGCGCTGACCTCTCCTCCCCGCCTCCGCAGCTACCTGGTGTCCGGCGACGCGGACGGCAAGTGCTACGTCTGGGACTGGAAGACCACCAAGCTGTACCGCAAGTGGAAGGCGCACGACGGCGTCTGCATCCAGACCATGTGGCACCCGCACGAGACGAGCAAGCTGGTGACGGCCGGTTGGGACGGCGAGATCAAGCTGTGGGACTGAGCGGCGCCAGGCCGCCCCGCCGCCGGCAGCGGGGAGCCGCGGGCAGCCGGCGGCCGGCACTGGCTCAATGGTCGCCGAGACGCGCGACCCCTGCACTGTTTGTCATATGTATTTTACTAATGTAATTGTCATCTGATGATCGCAACCATGTCATGAATGATGAATACATAGACCGCCATCAAGTCTGGCGTTATCACAGATCATGTGGCCCGCGGGGGTGAGGGCAGGGCTGTCGTCGTGTCGCATGTGTCACGCGTCATCATACACCTTCCAGAGCGCCACGGTGCCGTCCGCCGAGCCGCTGGCTAGCAGCGCGCGGGCCTTCCACAGGCGGACCGACAGCGGCGCGAATTGGACGCACTCGACGGTGGCGGTGTGGTGCTCCAGGGCGGCCAGCAGCCGCAGCTGGCGGCCGGAGACGAGCCGCAACCGGCGGTCCCAGCAGCCGAGCGCCGCCAGCCGACCGTCCGGCCGCAGCGTCACGCTGGCCACGCCGGCGTTGGTGAGCGGGACGGCCGGTCCGGCCTCCAGCCCGCCGTCAGCGGTGACGCTGAAGGAGGGGACCGTGTTCCCGGAGGTGCCGACCAGGCCGCGGCCGTCGGCCGCCACGTCCAGACACATGGGTGTGTCGGTGGTGAGCTGCAGTCGGGCGGCCGGCAGCCGCGGCTGGGCCGGCTGCCAGAGCAGCAGCACGCCGGACTCGTACACGGCCGCCAGCCGTCCGGCGGCGTCCCCCGGCAGCGGCGACAGCGCCATCACCGTGCCGAGCTCGACCGGCGCCGCCAGCCGGCCCTGCTCCTGGCCCGAGCGCAGATCCAGCAGCGCCACCTCCGAGGCAGGCTCTGTCGGACACGCCAGCCGACCGCCGGCCAGCGCCACCTGACGGGGGGGGGGGGGGGGGGCGTCAGTATGACGGGGTCACAGGTCCGAGCCGCCGACACAGGCGGAGGGCGTCACAGGCCAGGGTCGCAGACAGGCCGAACCCTGAGCTCTCAGTTGTATATCGATCCGATGTGTTCCCGTATGTATGGGTTGCGACTGCTCCACAGAATGACCATTTGCATGCAAAGTTAAGTGACCGGAGGAAATGTTCTTCAATGAGTGCTAAATCAACTTACTCAGACATTAGCGAGGCTCTGGGCATGGACATCAGACATTAGACAGTCAGCACATCCAATGGATGTCGTGGGATGAAGAGAGGCGCAGGAGGCGACGTACCCGACAGAAGCCGTGATGAGTGAACGGCACAGAAGCCACTGGCTGCTGTGCGTCCATATCCCAGAGTCGGACGGCATCGGTTCTGCCCTGGGTGACAACTTGTCCATTGTCCAGCTGAAGCACTGTCCGACAGGCCGCGGAATGGGCCGACACCGACCACCGTGGCTCGCATGTCTGCAGAGACCAGGCATGACATTGAAACAGAACACTTCCAGACCAGATGGTGATACTGAGACATTCGAAATGTTATATAGTCCTTGGTAGCAAATCAATGACAAATGTATACCTTGAGGTCCCATACTGTCAGGTTTCCATCTTGGCTACCTTGAGCGAGAAATGCTTCATTTTGGAAAGTCAAAAAATTGAGACCTGTGACAGGTTTCCCATCTGTTTTGAAATAATGAACTGGTGGTGGTGGAAGCTTCTTAGATGTAACATTGGAGCTCATATCAACCTGAAAGAAACAGTTGCTGTAAAAATGTATCAACAGGAAAGACTGCCTCTAATCAGAAGCGGTCGCATGGGGGGGGGGGACAGCATATCTTTTGCCCCCAGCCACTTGGGGCCCAGGTGGGCCTGCCTTGGCTCCAGGTCAGAAGGGGCCCTCTGGAGGTCAGAGAGGAGGCCAACTGGATGCCAGAATCTCTGGAGGTCAGAGTTGGCGCTCTGGAGGCAGAAGTGGGCCCTCCGGAAGCCGGAGTGGACCCTTTGGAGGACGGATTGGGCCCTTTGTTGGAAGCCAGGGGCCCTCTGGAGGTCAGAATTGGCCCTCTGGAGGCTGAAGTGGGCCCTTTGGAGGTGGAGGCAGCAGTGAGCCCTCTGGAGGTAGAGGTCAGAGTGGGCCCTCCGGAGGTCAGAGTAGGCCTCTGGAAGCCACATTCAAGGGCCCTCTGGAAGCTGGAGGGACCCTCTGGAGGTCACTGTCAGCATGGACCCTCTGTAAGCGAGAGTGGCCGTCGTGAAGCCAGAGGGGCGTGGAGGTAAGAGTGTGCCTTCTGGAGGTCACAGCCGGCCCTATGGAGGCCAGGTGGGCCCTATGGATGCCAGGGGGCACTAGAGGCAGGAGTGGGCCTCCTGAGGTCAGCGTGGGCTCCCTGGAGGAGGCCACATGGGGCCCTCTGGAAGCCAGAGTTGGACCTGTGGAGGTCAGTGGGCCCTCTGGAGTTCATAGCGGGACCTATGGAGATCAGATGGGCCCAATGTAGTTCAGAGTGAGCTCTCTGAAAAATACACTCAAACCAGCAAAAGGCCCTGCAGCCGCTTCACAGCCCTTGCAGGCTGACCGAGGGCACTTTTAAGCCTAGAAAGGGACTCACAGACCGTCATAAAGCTCTTAGACGCCTGATAATGACCCGTCAGGCATAGCAACACCCTCTCAGGCTGGGCAGACCCTTTCAGGTCAACCAACAGCCCTTTTAAAGACGTTGAGGGTCCAATCGAAGTCACTTCAGTCATGTTTTGGCTCAGATCAATATTGAGGTCACCGGAGGTCATCAAAAGTGAAATTTTTCAAACTCTAGGACTTCGCTCCAGAAACCCAAATATAACACTAGACAGCTAGGAAGAAATGCAAAATTAACATTTTGGCTCATGTTAAAGTTTAGGCTTCAGAGGCCACCAAATTTGATGCTGGCATTTTCTTCCAAAAAGTTTTTAGTGCACATCTTTTACCTAATGAAGATAGGGCAATAATTTCAACGCCATCGTGTTCGTCTCGTCGAGGCACTTCAATCCGTATTCACGATGACCGGATTGGGTCAAGTTCAAAATTTGACCTCAGGTCAAGGTCATTTGTGAACCCAGTAGGTAATGTTGCATATGGGGAGATGCATATCAGGAAAACAAACACAGTAATGCGAGTTGCACGTCTATATTCATTATATAAAAGTAATTGCCAAAAACATATACAAAAAGTATCAAGTATCTTACCATTGCACTGGGTTGCTTCCCCACACCACAATCTTTAGTGAGCAAGGAAGAAAATACTGTACAGGCAAGAAATAACGATTTGCACACTCCATCCTTCATTCATGTCCCAGTAACCCAATACCTGATAGGGACATACCAGGGGTGCTGATGCAAAGGCAACACCCTGAAGAAACATCATCATCATCATCATCAACACAACCAGGATGATAGATCATAGAGTTGTTGTTGGATTAGGGGGCGTAGCTGCGAGGCAATCTGAATCAGAATCAGATATATTCTAAACATATGATATCCAGAAAACTGGCTTTTCTATGTTCAGTCACATAATACATGATATACAACACTATACAGTATACATTTATCATGAAACCACACACGTTTTCTCATATTGTGATATCCTAACAACAGTTATTGCCATCTGTAGACCATATTACTATCACACCCTAGTTATCAGTCTTGTGGAGTGTTCTATTGCCCTGGTCTTGTGGTGGTAGGGCGGGGCGTACTGCTTGTTCCAGTTCTGTAGGGGACTAAAACCGAAGGACCGGCGCTGCAGTTCGGTTCTTATCAGCGGTAGCAATAATAGATCATAGAAGACCACCCACGGTTATAGAGAAAATAATACAGAAATGTAACAACACACAATAATCCTCCGCGCCGGTGGAAATTTTATGGAATATTAATTTCGTCTTTGTTGCGGAAGAACTGTCTCATATAAACAAAATTTTCTGCGGGATCATTCCCTTTTATCAGTGCATCTTTTAAGATATTATGGGAAAATTGATGACGTCAAATTTAATTTATTTGTCAATTTACATGTATTTGTTCTCATTATTGGATCATTGACACATATTTTCTCTTTTAAGAATTTTTTTTTGTATGTATTTAAAAAAAATCATACAAAAAACTAAAGGCATATATTTTATCAGAACGATTACGCATTTCAAACGCTGCTAAACTCTTTCTCGAATTCGGGAAATTACTCACTCCTTGACAAGCTTCTGCGATAGCTGATAGGGTGGTGTGTGGAATGTACGCAGACACCTTCCTGTGTGAATTGTGATTGTTGTGCGCCGTTACCATTTTGTGGAAGTGATAGTTGACTGCCTGAGAGGGCATTTTTGCTAGGATTACATCACATTCAAATTAATTCTGTTCCTGGGATACTATACTCTGCATTTGAAGGGCTGCCGCCATGGCGTCAGCAAGCGGCGGAGTGGAATGGAATTCTATCGTCAAACCGATTTTAGCGGCATCCTATGGCTCTTTCAACAAAAACGATCTGCCTGAATTCATCAGATCTGTTATAAAAAGGTAAGTTTATGCCATCTTAGAACCATCCAATTTTAAACATCCACCCCCTGTTCCATTGTCGGATCCAGAACAGTGGTTGTGGTGATGGGGGGGGGGGGGCAAATCCCCAAAAGTCTCAACAATTCTGAAAACTCATCGGATTTTGCATGCTTATGCATCGATAGTTGATTTAAATCAAATTTTCCTTAGTAAAAGTTGTTTATATTTTCTTCTATCAGGAAATCAGTCAGGTGAACTATGGTAATCTGGACCCATTTTTGGAACGTTCCATTTTTGGAACACTACCCAAAAATGGAAACGCTACTTCCAAAAATTGTTACGCTCGTTCCAAAAATGGGTACGGAAATTGACCTTCATGACTAAACGTGATCCACACATTGATTGGTGCGTCAACGCATTGTGCCAATGGCGTCATCAGATTCAGCACCCTTGACTTTATTGATAGCGTGAGCTTTACACAAATTCAAGGTTTCTTTCAAATTTTATTGAAGTTGCACGATCTTGGGGCAACACTTTTTTGCCGCCCCGGGATCGTGCAACGTCAATAAAGTTTGAAAGACAATGGATTTCCATAATGCACACATCAATAGAATCAAGGGTACTGGGTTTGATGACGTCATTGGCACAATGCGTCGACACACCATCGGTGCGTGGATCACGTTTAGTCATGAAGGTCAATTTTCGTACCCATTTTTGGAACAAGTACCCATTTTTGGAAGTAGCATACCCATTTTTGGGTACAGTGTTCCAAAAATGGGTCCAGATTACCATAGTTCACCCAACTGAAATGTCTATTTTGTACCAACTTCACAGGCGGTTTGGGGGGGGGGGGGCATGGCGCTTTGCCCCCCCCCCCCCTGAATCTGCCAGTGTGGAGTGCCTGTTGCTGATTTGGTAGAGTTGTTGCTGGATTAGGGTACCTCTGTGAGACTCAGGTGTCCAACTTCTAAGTAGTCTTGTCTTTGTTGCTTGTACATTCAGGTTCAGTCACTTGGCAGGTACTAAGTGGTACTAAGCAGGGATTTTGGGCAAGGAAAAGGAGATGCCTTGGAGTGAAACTTGTTTGGGGGAGGAATTTGCCTTGGAAGGATATATCTTTGGTTGGATTTCACCAGAATATGTTAGTGTTTCAGCATTATTTGTAGCAGATGGTCTCATACTACAGGAGTTTAAGCGGCCTGGATGGCCTTCAAATGATTATTTTTAAACAAAAAAGGGGATTTATCGAGTTACACTGTTGCTAAAACAAAACAGAACAAAGGAAAATTAGGATAATTAGGACAACTGCACATTGGGACATGCGCCCAGAGCACCGTTGTTTCACTGAACATGACAGAACACATATACAGAAACATATAAAAGAAACCAGTTCAACAAACAGTGACACATACAAGGATCAGCATATCACATATGAACACAAACAGCATTAATTTGAGAGATTAACAAGTTCACTGTATGCACTTCACTCACTGCTCACTTGTCACAATACCACAAGAGACACATTTCATCCAGAGAAGGTCATAAGAGGAAAATGTAAACATCTCACTATTCATACACTGGTTCAAAACTTATCAAGTAGTTCACACTGTCATAGGAATCGAAACAAGGCATCAATAGCGAGCGAGGCATCATCTCGCTCGTCCTTCCGTGGTATATGGGAAAAATCTGATTATGAGCGGCCCAACCCGACCCGTGGCAACGCTTTTGAGAAGCTCATATCTCTGCAACCACACATCCGATTGACACGCTGACTTCTTTGCTGAACAGCCCCATCCAACCTACTCTGTTTGTGACCAGTGCCGACTCATGTGGGTACTTACCACTGCGCGTGGCCCGTGCCGCGTGAGGGGTGTTGAAAAGTGTTTTCTCGCAAAAACTCTGCAACGGCTAAGCCGATTGTGTGCAAATTTGGTGTGTGGTTAGGAACCCCTCAGCCGCCAATTTTCCACAAGTCGGTGGTGGGGTGCCTCTGCACGTGCGCATGTGCACACCCCTATTCTATATCTCAGGAACGGCTGAGCCGATTGTGTTCAAATTTGGTGTGTGGTTAGGGACCTCTCATCCGCCAGTTTCCCACAAGTCGGGTGGGGGTGCCTCTGCACGTGCGCACGTGCACACCCCTATTCTGTATCTCAGGAACGGCTGAGCCGATTGTGTTCGAATTTGGTGTGTGGTTCGGGACCTCTCAGCCTCCACTTTCCCGCGAGTCAAAGGTGGGTGCCTCTGCACGTGCACACCCTTTTTTGTATCTCAGAAACTACTTGCCCGATCAAGTTAAAATTCCCCATACATTTCCTTCGCGCTCGCTCGTTCATCGCCAACTACGGCGCCTTACTGGTTATATGATCACTGTTACAAAGCAAGTTCTCCAAAGTTAGTGACACTCCCGCATTTCAACATATTTGGTAGAGTGGCAGGCTTCAGACCCTGTCCAGTGTAGCAGACTGGATTTGATCAGCCCCCCCTTCAAGTGTCACATGACCATAATGGGGCGGGGCATGACCATATATGGCAGGTCCGAGGCTGATTTTTTTTGCGCACTTCGGCTATTTTTTGCCGCACATATTTAAGGTGTAGGGGTAGAGGTATTGTTTTGATCACATGTTACATTTATTATTGCTAAACAGTCAACTCCTCATATTAATTTACTTCGGACCAATATACCAATATTGGTCAATAATAAAGTAATATGAGGAGTTGCCTTTATAGATGTCAATATGAATGTTAACAATTTCTTATTGCATTGGCTTGAGGGAGGGCTTGGTCACATGATAAATGCAGCCATGTTTTGTTTGTATTGATTAGGGAGGGTCTAAAACACCATCCAGATTAGCAGGCAAGCCCATGCTTCGAAACTACTGGACCAATCTGTGTGATTTTTTCACCATTCAATTTCAACTGGTCGGGATAGGTGGCGTTTTGCGTTTTATCCACTTTAGTCAGATCTATATGGACCAAATTGGACCACAACTTTTAGTACAAAGTTGCAGGCAAGCCCATGCTCTGAGGCCATAGTTCGGATCTGCATGATTTCTTCACCATTCGATCTGGCTTGGTCCAAAACGGTGCCGTTTTGCGTTTTATACAGATTGGTTCAGTATAAGTGGACCAAATTGGACCAAAACCACCAAAAACCGTTGCAGGCAAGCCCATGCTCCGAGACTATGGAACCGATCTGCATGATTTATTCACCATTCGATCCAGCGTGGTCCAAAACGGTGCCGTTTTGCGTTTTATACAGATTGGTTCACTCTTAAAGGAAATAGTTCACCTTCAACATTAGTTTTAAACTGAGATAGCAGTTTTGTGGCCCGTGTTGGGAAACCCCTATCTGCAAGTTTTCTTTACTGAAAAGACTCCAGCCGAATATATTTGAGTTGTTGGCGAAGGAATGCGGTTCGCTGGCGAAAGAATGTTGTACTGGTTCTAGCCCAGGCAGAGGCTATAACCATCAGCCAATCAGCTTGCAGCTGGTGTTAGCAAGCGAATCGCCGGCCGCCGGTTGGCACATCTCCAATGCGAGCCTATCTTTACGCGACTACTTTCGAATCTGATTGGCTGAACCATTTTTTTACATTCGCGTGACGTCAGGACTCTGACTCAGAGAGTATGCATATAGTTTTGATTAACAATACAAATTTACGGCCTGCTGTCCTGAATCGGCGCGATATAAGGCCATTTTTGACAATATAAAAAGAAATTGTGTTAAAAATATAATCAAATCGTGTTGGGTAAAAGTGTTCCAAGGTGAACTATTTCCTTTAAGTGGACCGAATTGGACCCAAACCACCAAAAAACGTTGCCGTTGGTATGGAGCTGTCAGCTTCGGAGTCATGCTACTGAAAAATATGAAGGCTAGAAAAACTCAAATTCTTTGTCCACGTCACCCTATGATTGGTTTTGTCTCAACGGTCATACTTCGTTTTACAGATTACGCTTCCACGACTCCCTATGTTAATCCAATGGGAGTTTCGGCATGTGAACAAAGTTAAGGTCCAAAGACGCGGAGGAGCCCCGGGAGTGGTTGCACGTGCCCAGGGGGTGTACTCCGCTCCTTCAACATTGGTAAAAAGTGTGACAACCGCGAGCAGCTTCCAGCATCTTGGCCGTGTTTATCGTATTTGCTCATAAGCTATATTTGACTATCAGCTAGTATTGACCAATCAGTCTTGAGCAAGCTCGACGGTGATTGGTCAGGTTGTGATGACGTGAAGCCGGGGGGAGAATCGTTTGTTTACATTTCAACGGGTTCGCCATATTGGTTCGCTGGCAATGTACGGGCGTGTGTGCGTGTGCATTTTTAAGCATTTACTTATTTGTATGAAGCGTAAGACAATATTTAGAGGTGTGTTTTATTGACCTTGCAGCCCTTCTGACATGTTGTTATCCTGCTGTTTTCAGCGAAGATGACATTATAAACCACGGCACCGAATATGACACGTTCTACTCGACGTTCGCGCTGCTGGCGGCGGACTACATCGCACAGAATGCCACCGACCGTGAGTACTCACTGGCACCCGCTTCACTAGTTCTGTCAGCTTTTACCCGAGCTACCTGCCTTTTTGACATACTCAATGCTGTCATTGGTTTAAGTTTTTACGACAAAGTGGGCGCCACATATCCCTGTAGTTGTGGAACCCCTAAACCCCAATCGTCGTCATTATTATGGAATAATTTTACGTGACAATACGTCCCAAGAAAGTCATGGTACTCCGCAAAATCGGTGCATGATCAAAATGTCCGGTGTCCGACAGTATCTGTCCTCTGTGACGGTTGTCTGTCCCGTGTCTGTCCTCTGTGACGGTTGTCTGTCCTGTGTCTCTGTGACGGTTGTCTGTCCTGTGTCTGTCCTCTGTGGCGGTTGTCTGTCCCGTGTCTGTCCTCTGTGGCGGTTGTCTGTCCCGTGTCTGTCCTCTGTGGCGGTTGTCTGTCCTGTGCCTGTCCTCTGTGACGGTTGTCTGTCCCGTGTCTGTCCTCTGTGACGGTTGTCTGTCCTGTGTCTCTGTGATGGTTGTCTGTCCAGTGTCTCCTCTGTGACGGTTGTCTGCCCTGTGTCTGTCCTCTGACGGTTGTCTGCCCCGTGTCTGTCCTCTGTGACGGTTGTCTGTCCTGTGTCTGTCCTCTGTGGCGGTTGTCTGTCCCGTGTCTGTGTCTGTCTCTGTGACGGTTGTCTGTCCTGTGTCTCTGTGACGGTTGTCTGTCCTGTGTCTGTCCTCTGTGACGGTTGTCTGTCCTGTGTCTCTGTGACGGTTGTCTGTCCAGTGTCTGTCCTCTGTGACGGTTGTCTGCCCTGTGTCTGTCCTCTGACGGTTGTCTGCCCCGTGTCTGTCCTCTGTGACGGTTGTCTGTCCTGTGTCTGTCCTGTGACGGTTGACTGCTCCGTGCCTGTCCTCTGTGACGGTTGTCTGTCCTGTGTCTCTGTGACGGTTGTCTGTCCCGTGTCTGTCCTCTGTGACGGTTGTTTGTCCCTTGTCTCTGTGACGGTTGTCTGTCCCGTGTCTGTCCTCTGTGACGGTTGTCTCTCCCGTGTCTGTCCTTTGTGACGGTTGTCTGTCCCGTGTCTGTCCTCTGACGGTTGTCTGCCCCGTGTCTGTCCTCTGTGACGGTGGTCTTCCCCGTGTCTGTCCTCTGTGACGGTTGTCTGTCCCGTGTTTGTCCTCTGTGATGGTTGTCTGTCCTCTGTGACGGTTGTCTGTCCTGTGTCTGTTCTCTGTGACGGTTGTCTGTCCCGTGTCTGTCCTCTGTGACGGTTGTCTGTCCCGTGTTTGTCCTCTGTGACGGTTGTCTGTCCTCTGTGACGGTTGTCTGTCCCGTGTTTGTCCTCTGTGACGGTTGTCTGTCCTCTGTGACGGTTGTCTGTCCCGTGTCTGTTCTCTGTGAGGTTGTCTGTCCCGTGTCTGTCCTCTGTGACGGTTGTCTGTCCCGTGTTTGTCCTCTGTGACGGTTGTCTGTCCTCTGTGACGGTTGTCTGTCCCGTGTTTGTCCTCTGTGACGGTTGTCTGTCCCGTGTCTGTTCTCTGTGACGGTTGTCTGTCCCGTGTCTGTCCTCTGTGACGGTTGTCTGTCCCGTGTTTGTCCTCTGTGACGGTTGTCTGTCCTCTGTGACGGTTGTCTGTCCCGTGTCTGTTCTCTGTGACGGTTGTCTGTCCCGTGTCTGTCCTCTGTGACGGTTGTCTGTCCCGTGTATGTCCTCTGTGACGGTTGTCTGTCCCGTGTATGTCCTGCGACGGTTGTCTGCCCCGTGTATGTCCTCTGTGACGGTTGTCTGTTATGTGTCTGTCCTCTGTGACGGTTGTCTGTCCCGTGTCTGTCCTGTGACGGTTGTCTGTCCCGTGTCTGTCCTGTAACGGTTGACTGCTCCGTGTCTGTCTTCTGTGACGGTTCTCTGTCCCGTGTCTCTGTGACGGTTGTCTGCCCCGTGTCTGTCCTCTGTGACGGTTGTCTGTCCCGTGTCTGTCCTCTGTGGCGGTTGTCTGTCCCGTGTATGTCCTCTGTGACGGTTGTCTATCCTGTGTCTGTCCTCTGTGACGGTTGTCTGTCCCGTGTCTGTCCCGTGTCTGTCCTCTGTGACGGTTGTCCCGTGTATGTTCTCTGACGGTTGTCTGCCCCGTGTCTGTCCTCTGACGATTGTCTGCCCCGTGTCTGTCCTCTGTGACGGTTGTCTGCCCCGTGTCTGTCCTCTGTGACGGTTGTCTGCCCCGTGTCTGTCTTCTGTGACGGTTCTCTGTCCCGTGTCTCTGTGACGGTTGTCTGCCCCGTGTCTGTCCTCTGTGACGGTTGTCTGTCCCGTGTCTGTTCTCTGTGACGGTTGTCTGTCCCGTGTCTGTCCTCTGTGACGGTTGTCTGTCCCGTGTATGTTCTATGTGACGGTTGTCTGCCCTGTGTCTGTCCTCTGTGACGATTGTCTGCCCCGTGTCTGTCCTCTGTGACGGTTGTCTGTCCCTTGTCTCTGTGACGGTTGCCTGCCCCGTGTCTGTCCTCTGTGACGGTTGTCTGTCCCTTGTCTCTGTGACGGTTGCCTGCCCCGTGTCTGTCCTCTGTGACGGTTGTCTGTCCCTTGTCTCTGTGACGGTTGTCTGTCCCTTGTCTCTGTGACGGTTGTCTGCCCCGTCTGTCCTCTGTGACGGTTGTCTGTCCCGTGTATGTCCTGCGACGGTTGTCTGCCCCGTGTATGTCCTCTGTGACGGTTGTCTGTTATGTGTCTGTCCTCTGTGACGGTTGTCTGTCCCGTGTCTGTCCTGTGACGGTTGTCTGTCCCGTGTCTGTCCTGTAACGGTTGACTGCTCCGTGTCTGTCTTCTGTGACGGTTCTCTGTCCCGTGTCTCTGTGACGGTTGTCTGCCCCGTGTCTGTCCTCTGTGACGGTTGTCTGTCCCGTGTCTGTCCTCTGTGGCGGTTGTCTGTCCCGTGTATGTCCTCTGTGACGGTTGTCTATCCTGTGTCTGTCCTCTGTGACGGTTGTCTGTCCCGTGTCTGTCCCGTGTCTGTCCTCTGTGACGGTTGTCCCGTGTATGTTCTCTGACGGTTGTCTGCCCCGTGTCTGTCCTCTGACGATTGTCTGCCCCGTGTCTGTCCTCTGTGACGGTTGTCTGCCCCGTGTCTGTCCTCTGTGACGGTTGTCTGCCCCGTGTCTGTCTTCTGTGACGGTTCTCTGTCCCGTGTCTCTGTGACGGTTGTCTGCCCCGTGTCTGTCCTATGTGACGGTTGTCTGTCCCGTGTCTGTTCTCTGTGACGGTTGTCTGTCCCGTGTCTGTCCTCTGTGACGGTTGTCTGTCCCGTGTCTGTCCTCTGTGACGGTTGTCTGCCCCGTGTATGTTCTATGTGACGGTTGTCTGCCCTGTGTCTGTCCTCTGTGACGATTGTCTGCCCCGTGTCTGTCCTCTGTGACGGTTGTCTGTCCCTTGTCTCTGTGACGGTTGCCTGCCCCGTGTCTGTCCTCTGTGACGGTTGTCTGTCCCTTGTCTCTGTGACGGTTGCCTGCCCCGTGTCTGTCCTCTGTGACGGTTGTCTGTCCCTTGTCTCTGTGACGGTTGTCTGTCCCTTGTCTCTGTGACGGTTGTCTGCCCCGTCTGTCCTCTGTGACGGTTGTCTGTCCCGTGTCTGTCCTTTGTGACGGTTGTCTGTCCCGTGTCTGTCCTCTGTGACGGTTATCTGTCCCGTGTATGTCCTCTGTGACGGTTGTCTGTTATGTGTCTGTCCTCTGTGACGGTTGTCTGTCCCGTGTCTGTCCTCTGACGGTTGTCTGTCCCGTGTCTGTCCTCTGACGGCTGTCTGTGCCGTGTCTGTCCTTTGTGACGGTTGTCTGTCCCGTGTCTGTCCTCTGTGACGGTTGTCTGTCCCGTGTCTGTCCTCTGACGGCTGTCTGTGCCGTGTCTGTCCTTTGTGACGGTTGTCTGTCCCGTGTCTGTCCTCTGTGACGGTTGTCTGTCATGTGTCTGTCCTCTGTGACGGTTGTCTGTCATGTGTCTGTCCTCTGTGACGGTTGTCTGCCCCGTGTCCGGCAGTGCTGCCCAGTCAGATGGGCGGCGCCTGCGCGGCGGCGCGGATCCTGGGCGCGCACATGCTGCGCAGCCTGTCTGGCGGCAGCCGGCAGACGTCGCCGCTGTCGCGCGCCCAGCTGATGGACGGACTGCGGCTGCTGTGCCAGGGCGGCGGCCTCGAACACTCGGACCACGTCACGCTGGTGGCCGCCATGAAGATGGCCAAACTGCCGCCGCACATCCGCACCAGCGTGCCAGGTACCCCGCTCACCGGGCGGCGGCGTCACGTGTCCAGCTCACAGATGTCTTCAATTCTACTCATGTGATGGAGCTCATGGATATAATTGTACCATCCAGTGGAGCTCTTTCAGCCGAACTATTTACAAGAATAACTATTTTCACCCTGAGTCCTGATTATGAGCGATGCCGAGCGATTTAAAGGGACATTGCCACCTTTCTGAAAGTTGTCAAATATACGCCGGTTGTACCCGAAAATAGGAAGTAAGTGCTGCTGAAAACGATGGTGATGTTTTTTCTCGAAAACGACACTTAACTTGATAAAAATTAAGTTGTTTAAATTTGGTATGATGACGTCATATTGAGCTCTAGAGCTATATAGAAATCCTTTACGCTGCCAAAGTATGGCACATTTTTTCGAGACAATTCTGGCGCTTTGAATACAAAACAAACCAACCATTGAAACGTATGCGTCTTCGCACACCACCGTCAAACTAGGAGCAGATTTATTCGAAATGTAGTTTGATATTTGAGGCATCTCAATTTCGCTGAAAATTGATACACTGACCATATCCGATACGCTGATCACGAATCCAATGTTTTTGATCTGGGATTGTTTCGTACCTTACGAAATACGGACGGTCATACATACATACGAACAGGGACGTAGAAACTATGTTCAAGTTGGGAGGGGGGGGGGGGGGGGGGGTCCGGAAGGCATTCTGAAGTCGATTCTTTCCATGCAACGCCCATAGGCGTAATGGTAAAATCCAAAATGTTGGGGGGGGGGGGGGCGGCTGCCCCCCTCCTGTTCCTACGCCTATGCATACGTAGGTCCGCCGGGTATCTCGATTTCGCTGAAAATTGGTCCACAAACCATATCCGATGCGCTGATCACGAATCCAATGTTTTTGGTCTTGGATTTTCGTATCTTACGAAATACGGACGGTCATACATACGAAGGTCCGCCGTGTATCTCGATTTCGCTGAAAATTTGTGTACAGAGTACAGACCATACAGCATACTTAGGACACTGATCACGAAATCTTCCGTTTGATATTTCGATTTCTATTCTTGATGATTTTATTTCGCAGACAGTGTAATGCTTTCTACATTTATTTTCGTATCGCAGTGCAGGAAACAGTTAACAGTATCATACACGACATTGTGCCCACCCTTGACTAGCCAGATGCAACAACCTGATCAACTATTATCAAACCGAAATGTGCTTCCTTCACGAATGATGCATCCTTTGTTGCATCCTTTGACAAAATGCATCCTTTGGTTACCAAAACCACACGACAGTGTCCCTATTCAGCCTTTACCGAGCAAAATAAAGAAGGTACCGTACAACACAGCCATCCAGATTATTTAAATGAGAACGATCTGCTTCAGGCAAAAACGCAGGTGAAGGGAAGGGAAATAGGCCGGCCGGAAGCGGGCGGCCACCTTGTTGCGCTCGGTCAGCTGGCCAGCTCTGCCTGCCTCCTCCGAGGGACGCTTGGCCGCTGAGCTCGGCTCCGACTCGGACTGGGGCAGACGCTTCTTCACTGCCTGTGGGTAGATGGGCGGTCAGCTCATGGGGGGCTCGGGTCATGGCACGACCACACCAACATACAGTACAACAACCAGCGTACAACAACCAGGGTCAGACACAGCAGCAGGTCACAGGGGTCAGACACAGCAGCAGGTCACACGGGTCAGACACAGCAACAGGTCACACAGGTCAGGCACAGCAGGTCACACAGGTCAGACACAGTGGCACGTCACATGGGTCAGACACAGCAGCAGGTTGCACGGGTCAGACACAGCGGCAGGTCACACTGGTCAGACACAGCAGCAGGTCACACTGGGTAAAACGCAGTGGCAGGTCACACAGGGTCAGACACAGTGGTAGGTCACACAGGGTCAGACAGTGGCAGGTCACACAGTGTCAGACAGTGGCAGGTCACACAGGGTCAGACACAGTGGTAGGTCACACAGGGTCAGACAGTGACAGGTCACACAGGGTCAGACACAGTGGCAGGTCACACAGGGTCAGACACAGTGGCAGGTCACACGGGGTAAGACACAGTGTCAGGTCACACAGGGTCAGACACAGTGGCAGGTCACACAGGGTCAGATACAGTGGCAGGTCACACGGGGTAAGACGCAATGTCAGGTCACACAGGTTCAGACACAGTGGTAGGTCACACAGGGTCAGACAGTGGCAGGTCACACGGGGTCAGACACAGACACAGTCACAGGTCACACGGGGTCAGCTGATGCAGCGGCATGTCACATGGGGTAAGACACAGGGTAACACACTTTCTGTCAGTGCACCATGTTATGTACAGTATGACGTCACAGCATCACATGGTAACATCAGAAAAACAGGCATTGTGCACCAGGACAGCATTTCCATGTCTTCTGATGAAGCCTTTATTATTATAAATAGGTTAGGTTAGGTTGCATTAATACATCAGACAACTTATTATCGCTGTAGGGTTAGGTTTTGTCTACAAGATGGTCTGGGGGTCTGGGGGCAACAGATCCCAGTAGGAATGCAGCGCAGTGAGCGGATTGTTCAAATGTTGGTCCCTGCAACCGTAATTGCTGTAAAGGTTAGGTCAGGTTTGATTATGTTATTATAATTGCTTCCTGACACACCCTGGTTAGGTTTAACGGCAGCAGAAATATGGAAATTTTGCCGTGGTGCACAATGCAGCTGCTTTTATGATGTTACCATATGCTGCCATACTGTGAATTACACGGCGCACTGACAGGTACCTGCCTTAGTCAAAGATTACCTACCTGTATCATTTTTGGTCAAAGAACCTTACATTTCCATAATGTATAATTTTGCTTACTGAACAATGAACATCATCACCAGCAAACATATTGATAGAACACCACTGGCCGATACTGAACAATGAACATCATCACCAGCAAACATATTGATAGAACACCACTGGCCGATACTGAACAATGAACATCATCACCAGCAAACATATTGATAGAACACCACTGGCCGATACTGAACAATGAACATCATCACCAGCAAACATATTGATAGAACACCACTGGCCGATAGTGAACAATGAACATCATCACCAGCAAACATATTGATAGAACACCACTGGCCGATACTGAACAATGAACATCATCACCAGCAAACATATTGATAGAACACCACTGGCCGATACTGAACAATGAACATCATCACTAGCAAACATATTGATAGAACACCACTGGCCGATACTGAACAATGCACATCATCACCAGCAAACATATTGATAGAACACCACTGGCCGATACTGAACAATGAACATCATCACTAGCAAACATATTGATAGAACACCACTGGCCGATACTGAACAATGAACATCATCACCAGCAAACATATTGATAGAACACCACTGGCCGATACTGAACAATGAACATCATCACCAGCAAACATATTGATAGAACACCACTGGCCGATACTGAACAATGAACATCATCACCAGCAAACATATTGATAGAACACCACTGGCCGATACTGAACAATGAACATCATCACCAGCAAACATATTGATAGAACACCACTGGCCGATACTGAACAATGAACATCATCACTAGCAAACATATTGATAGAACACCACTGGCCGATACTGAACAATGAACATCATCACCAGCAAACATATTGATAGAACACCACTGGCCGATACTGAACAATGAACATCATCACCAGCAAACATATTGATAGAACACCACTGGCCGATACTGAACAATGAACATCATCACCAGCAAACATATTGATAGAACACCACTGGCCGATACTGAACAATGAACATCATCACTAGCAAACATATTGATAGAACACCACTGGCCGATACTGAACAATGAACATCATCACTAGCAAACATATTGATAGAACACCACTGGCCGATACTGAACAATGAACATCATCACCAGCAAACATATTGATAGAACACCACTGGCCGATACTGAACAATGAACATCATCACTAGCAAACATATTGATAGAACACCACTGGCCGATACTGAACAATGAACATCATCACCAGCAAACATATTGATAGAACACCACTGGCCGATACTGAACAATGAACATCATCACCAGCAAACATATTGATAGAACACCACTGGCCGATACTGAACAATGAACATCATCACCAGCAAACATATTGATAGAACACCACTGGCCGATACTGAACAATGAACATCATCACCAGCAAACATATTGATAGAACACCACTGGCCGATACTGAACAATGAACATCATCACTAGCAAACATATTGATAGAACACCACTGGCCGATACTGAACAATGAACATCATCACCAGCAAACATATTGATAGAACACCACTGGCCGATACTGAACAATGAACATCATCACCAGCAAACATATTGATAGAACACCACTGGCCGATACTGAACAATGAACATCATCACTAGCAAACATATTGATAGAACACCACTGGCCGATACTGAACAATGAACATCATCACCAGCAAACATATTGATAGAACACCACTGGCCGATACTGAACAATGAACATCATCACCAGCAAACATATTGATAGAACACCACTGGCCGATACTGAACAATGAACATCATCACCAGCAAACATATTGATAGAACACCACTGGCCGATACTGAACAATGAACATCATCACCAGCAAACATATTGATAGAACACCACTGGCCGATACTGAACAATGAACATCATCACCAGCAAACATATTGATAGAACACCACTGGCCGATACTGAACAATGAACATCATCACCAGCAAACATATTGATAGAACACCACTGGCCGATACTGAACAATGAACATCATCACCAGCAAACATATTGATAGAACACCACTGGCCGATACAGTTGCAGTGCAATGAACATCATCACCAGCAAACATATTGATAGAACACCACTGGCCGATACTGAACAATGAACATCATCACTAGCAAACATATTGATAGAACACCACTGGCCGATACTGAACAATGAACATCATCACCAGCAAACATATTGATAGAACACCACTGGCCGATACTGAACAATGAACATCATCACCAGCAAACATATTGATAGAACACCACTGGCCGATACTGAACAATGAACATCATCACTAGCAAACATATTGATAGAACACCACTGGCCGATACTGAACAATGAACATCATCACCAGCAAACATATTGATAGAACACCACTGGCCGATACTGAACAATGAACATCATCACCAGCAAACATATTGATAGAACACCACTGGCCGATACTGAACAATGAACATCATCACCAGCAAACATATTGATAGAACACCACTGGCCGATACTGAACAATGAACATCATCACCAGCAAACATATTGATAGAACACCACTGGCCGATACTGAACAATGAACATCATCACCAGCAAACATATTGATAGAACACCACTGGCCGATACTGAACAATGAACATCATCACCAGCAAACATATTGATAGAACACCACTGGCCGATACTGAACAATGAACATCATCACCAGCAAACATATTGATAGAACACCACTGGCCGATACAGTTGCAGTGCAATGAACATCATCACCAGCAAACATATTGATAGAACACCACTGGCCGATACAGTTGCAGTGGAATACCAGTGGGCATAGCCCTGCCAAATGGGAAGAAAAAAAATGCAGAAAATTGGCATGTTTCAGCATTTTATATACAATATAAGCAACTTTTATTTGGTGAAATGTGTTTTGAAATCCTCCTCAGGGTAACAGAAAAGTACAATTTCCTCCTTTTATTTTTTTAATGTGTCAAACCCTTCTTTTCAATCTTAAAATAATGGCATGTGGCACATTTTCCCACTCAATGTTGTGCAAAGGTATCCGTCATAGGCGTCTGATTACCCAAATGATTTATCCTAATGCTAAACAAATTACTTTTTGTCTGGCTTATGCTCTTGTGATATTTGAAATGATAATCACAGCATAATTAGTGAATACGTTGATAGGAAAATAGGAATCTGTTGGGCCGTTGGCTGTTGGTAAATGAAATAGCATGACGACTCACCTGCACAGATGGAGTTTCCTATTCACATGGTGTGGCCACTGCCCCACCAACTTTGTGTTATGCCCCACCAACTTTTGTCAGATTTGAAGGTTTCCTGGCATTAATATGGCAATTTTTCACCTCAATAATGTAAAACATCCGGCCAATATGGCATTTTGCCCCACCAACGTTTTCTGGGAAGCTCCACCCATGCTCACCTGTACACCGTAGTAGAAATATTTGATTCGCCACACACAACATAGGGCATTCGATGCATACCTGATCGCTCTTAAATGGAAATTATTGACTTAAAAAGATTAAAACTGGTCAAATGTTGATGGCACGGCGTCACACATCAATCAACAATCAAACATCGCGATTCGCGATCATAGAAAATCAAAGTTTCTTTTTAAACAAGTACACCCGGCCATGACGAGAGCTGACGTCATCGGTACAAAACTCCATATAAGGGTGGGCCTTACTAAGGCCCAAATTTTAAAATCACAATTGAATTTCTCTTAGACCAGATAACTGTGTTTGTTTTCAATGTTACCCCCCTAAGTTTCGCTCTATGGCCACTAACTTAGCTATCTCAACTCAAAACTAGTGTTAAGGTGGAATGTCCCTTTAACTGCATGTTGGGGCCGAGTATCATTGCCTGTTTTATGTTGATGTGTATACCATTTATTTTCCTTTGCTAATTTATGAACAAAATATCGTTTTGCATCACTGCGACAATTCAAGATACCTTCTGTGCTATACCAGACCGCACTGTAGGAGCCAGTAGTCGGCGACGCCTGGACGCTGACGTGTCTCGTGTGTGTGTGCAGCGGAAAAGGAAAACTCTGCCAAGACGGAGCCGAAACGGGTGCGGGTGGACCCGTCGGCCTCGCTGCTGGACCACCTGGCGGCGCCCATGTACAACTTGGCCAGCGGCGCCGAGCCGGGTGACGGCGGAGAGGGCACCGCCTCCGGCCAGCAGGTCAAGGTCAGTCAGACGGCCCGGCCCGACCCGACCCGACTCGACCCGACCCGACCCGACCCGACCCGACCCGACCCGACCCGACCCGACCCGACCCGACCCGACCCGACCCGACCCGACCCGACCCGACCCGACCCGACCCGACCCGACCCGACCCGACCCGACCCGACCTGACCCGACCCGACCCGACCCGACCCGACCCGACCCGACCTGACCCGACCCGACCCGACCTGACCTGACCTGACCTGACTGATGACCCGGGTCAGCCGCCCCACAGCTGCTGCAGGCTGACCTGGCCTGACATGACCTGACCTGACTGATGACCCAGGTCAGCCGCCCCACAACTGCTGCAGGCTGACCTGACCTGACCCGACCTGACCCGACCTGACCTGACCCGACCTGACCCGACCTGACCCGACCTGACCCGACCTGACCCGACCTGACCCGACCTGACCCGACCTGACCCGACCTGACCCGACCTGACCCGACCTGACCCGACCTGACCCGACCTGACCCGACCTGATCCGACCTGACCCGACCTGACCCGACCTGACCCGACCTGACCCGACCTGACCCGACCTGACCCGACCTGACCCGACCTGACCCGACCTGACCCGACCTGACCCGACCTGACCCGACCTGACCCGACCTGACCCGACCTGACCCGACCTGACCCGACCTGACCCGACCTGACCCGACCTGACCCGACCTGACCCGACCTGACCCGACCTGACCCGACCTGACCCGACCTGACCCGACCTGACCTGACCCGACCTGACCCGACCTGACCCGACCTGACCCGACCTGACCCGACCTGACCCGACCTGACCCGACCTGACCCGACCTGACCCGACCTGACCCGACCTGACCCGACCTGACCCGACCTGACCCGACCTGACCCGACCTGACCCGACCTGACCCGGCCCGACCTGACCCGACCTGACCCGACCTGACCCGACCTGACCCGACCTGACTGATGACCCAGGTCAGCCGCCCCACAGCTGCTGCAGGCTGACCTGACCTGACCTGACATGACCTGACATGGCATGACCTGACATGACTGATGACCCAGGTCAGCCGCCCCACAGCTGCTGCAGGCTGACCTGACCTGACATGACATGACCTGACCTGACCTGAGTGAGAACCCTGAGTGAGGAACCTGAGTGAGGAATCAACCCCCCTGCAGTGCGCGGGTTAAGAAGTGTGCTTAATTTTGCAATATAAAAAACAACTAAAATTGGCCATATTTGGTAAGATTCTTATTTTATTTGTGTGGGGGTAGGAACTTACATTTCCGTTAGTTCAGTCCCGTTAGTTACTAGAACTACTGTATTTAAATATAAGGACGCCGATTTTGGCAGGATGAGAAGGTCGCTCGAAGTGTACCCGTGGCAGGTTCTGGATGATAAGCCGTGGCAGGTTCTGGATGATAAGCATGTAGACGAGGCCGTTGACATGTTCAATGATATTCTTTGCGCGACTATTAAGGACTGTATCCCTACCCGTGGTGTTTGTGTCTGTCCGTCCCTCAGAGTCTGTTCTGTGTTGTGTATCTGGACCTGGCCGGTGACCTGGTGTCTGTCCGTCCCTCAGAGTCTGTTCTGTGTTGTGTATCTGGACCTGGCCGGTGACGTGGTCTGTGTCTGTCCGTCCCTCAGAGTCTGTTCTGTGTTGTGTATCTGGACCTGGCCGGTGACCTGGTCTGTGTCTGTCCGTCCCTCAGAGTCTGTTCTGTGTTGTGTATCTGGACCTGGCCGGTGACCTGGTCTGTGTCTGTCCGTCCCTCAGAGTCTGTTCTGTGTTGTGTATCTGGACCTGGCCGGTGACGTGGTCTGTGTCTGTCCGTCCCTCAGAGTCTGTTATGTGTTGTGTATCTGGACCTGGCCGGTGACGTGGTCTGTGTCTGTCCGTCCCTCAGAGTCTGTTCTGTGTTGTGTATCTGGACCTGGCCGGTGACCTGGTCTGTGTCTGTCCGTCCCTCAGAGTCTGTTCTGTGTTGTGTATCTGGACCTGGCCGGTGACGTGGTGTCTGTCCGTCCCTCAGAGTCTGTTCTGTGTTGTGTATCTGGACCTGGCCGGTGACCTGGTCTGTGTCTGTCCGTCCCTCAGAGTCTGTTCTGTGTTGTGTATCTGGACCTGGCCGGTGACGTGGTCTGTGTCTGTCCGTCCCTCAGAGTCTGTTCTGTGTTGTGTATCTGGACCTGGCCGGTGACCTGGTGTCTGTCCGTCCCTCAGAGTCTGTTCTGTGTTGTGTATCTGGACCTGGCCGGTGACCTGGTGTCTGTCCGTCCCTCAGAGTCTGTTATGTGTTGTGTATCTGGACCTGGCCGGTGACGTGGTGTGTGTCTGTCCGTCCCTCAGAGTCTGTTCTGTGTTGTGTATCTGGACCTGGCCGGTGACCTGGTCTGTGTCTGTCCGTCCCTCAGAGTCTGTTCTGTGTTGTGTATCTGGACCTGGCCGGTGACCTGGTGTCTGTCCGTCCCTCAGAGTCTGTTATGTGTTGTGTATCTGGACCTGGCCGGTGACGTGGTGTGTGTCTGTCCGTCCCTCAGAGTCTGTTCTGTGTTGTGTATCTGGACCTGGCCGGTGACCTGGTCTGTGTCTGTCCGTCCCTCAGAGTCTGTTCTGTGTTGTGTATCTGGACCTGGCCGGTGACGTGGTGTGTGTCTGTCCGTCCCTCAGAGTCTGTTCTGTGTTGTGTATCTGGACCTGGCCGGTGACCTGGTGTCTGTCCGTCCCTCAGAGTCTGTTATGTGTTGTGTATCTGGACCTGGCCGGTGACGTGGTCTGTGTCTGTCCGTCCCTCAGAGTCTGTTCTGTGTTGTGTATCTGGACCTGGCCGGTGACCTGGTGTCTGTCCGTCCCTCAGAGTCTGTTCTGTGTTGTGTATCTGGACCTGGCCGGTGACCTGGTGTCTGTCCGTCCCTCAGAGTCTGTTATGTGTTGTGTATCTGGACCTGGCCGGTGACGTGGTGTGTGTCTGTCCGTCCCTCAGAGTCTGTTCTGTGTTGTGTATCTGGACCTGGCCGGTGACGTGGTCTGTGTCTGTCCGTCCCTCAGAGTCTGTTCTGTGTTGTGTATCTGGACCTGGCCGGTGACCTGGTGTCTGTCCGTCCCTCAGAGTCTGTTCTGTGTTGTGTATCTGGACCTGGCCGGTGACCTGGTGTCTGTCCGTCCCTCAGAGTCTGTTATGTGTTGTGTATCTGGACCTGGCCGGTGACGTGGTGTGTGTCTGTCCGTCCCTCAGAGTCTGTTCTGTGTTGTGTATCTGGACCTGGCCGGTGACTTTGTCTGTGTCTGTCCGTCCCTCAGAGTCTGTTCTGTGTTGTGTATCTGGACCTGGCCGGTGACCTGGTCTGTGTCTGTCCGTCCCTCAGACTCTGTTCTGTGTTGTGTATCTGGACCTGGCCGGTGACGTGGTGTCTGTCCGTCCCTCAGAGTCTGTTCTGTGTTGTGTATCTGGACCTGGCCGGTGACCTGGTCTGTGTCTGTCCGTCCCTCAGACTCTGTTCTGTGTTGTGTATCTGGACCTGGCCGGTGACGTGGTCTGTGTCTGTCCGTCCCTCAGAGTCTGTTCTGTGTTGTATATCTGGACCTGGCCGGTGACCTGGTCTGTGTCTGTCCGTCCCTCAGAGTCTGTTCTGTGTTGTGTATCTGGACCTGGCCGGTGACGTGGTCTGTGTCTGTCCGTCCCTCAGAGTCTGTTCTGTGTTGTATATCTGGACCTGGCCGGTGACGTGGTCTGTGTCTGTCCGTCCCTCAGAGTCTGTTCTGTGTTGTGTATCTGGACCTGGCCGGTGACGTGGTGTCTGTCCGTCCCTCAGAGTCTGTTCTGTGTTGTGTATCTGGACCTGGCCGGTGACGTGGTGTGTGTCTGTCCGTCCCTCAGAGTCTGTTCTGTGTTGTGTATCTGGACCTGGCCGGTGACGTGGTGTGTGTCTGTCCGTCCCTCAGAGTCTGTTCTGTGTTGTGTATCTGGACCTGGCCGGTGACGTGGTGTCTGTCCGTCCCTCAGAGTCTGTTCTGTGTTGTGTATCTGGACCTGGCCGGTGACGCGGTCTGTGTCTGTCCGTCCCTCAGAGTCTGTTCTGTGTTGTGTATCTGGACCTGGCCGGTGACGTGGTCTGTGTCTGTCCGTCCCTCAGAGTCTGTTCTGTGTTGTGTATCTGGACCTGGCCGGTGACCTGGTCTGTGTCTGTCCATCCCTCAGAGTCTGTTCTGTGTTGTGTATCTGGACCTGGCCGGTGACCTGGTCTGTGTCTGTCCGTCCCTCAGAGTCTGTTCTGTGTTGTGTATCTGGACCTGGCCGGTGACCTGGTCTGTGTCTGTCCGTCCCTCAGAGTCTGTTCTGTGTTGTGTATCTGGACCTGGCCGGTGACGTGGTGTCTGTCCGTCTCTCAGAGTCTGTTCTGTGTTGTGTATCTGGACCTGGCCGGTGACGTGGTGTCTGTCCGTTCCTCAGAGTCTGTTCTGTGTTGTGTATCTGGACCTGGCCGGTGACGTGGTCTGTGTCTGTCCGTCCCTCAGAGTCTGTTCTGTGTTGTGTATCTGGACCTGGCCGGTGACCTGGTCTGTGTCTGTCCGTCCCTCAGAGTCTGTTCTGTGTTGTGTATCTGGACCTGGCCGGTGACGTGGTCTGTGTATGTCCGTCCCTCAGAGTCTGTTCTGTGTTGTGTATCTGGACCTGGCCGGTGACGTGGTCTGTGTCTGTCCGTCCCTCAGAGTCTGTTCTGTGTTGTGTATCTGGACCTGGCCGGTGACGTGGTCTGTGTCTGTCCGTCCCTCAGAGTCTGTTCTGTGTTGTATATCTGGACCTGGCCGGTGACGTGGTGTCTGTCCGTCCCTCAGAGTCTGTTCTGTGTTGTGTATCTGGACCTGGCCGGTGACGTGGTGTCTGTCCGTCCCTCAGAGTCTGTTCTGTGTTGTGTATCTGGACCTGGCCGGTGACCTGGTCTGTGTCTGTCCGTCCCTCAGAGTCTGTTCTGTGTTGTGTATCTGGACCTGGCCGGTGACGTGGTCTGTGTCTGTCCGTCCCTCAGAGTCTGTTCTGTGTTGTATATCTGGACCTGGCCGGTGACGTGGTGTCTGTCCGTTCCTCAGAGTCTGTTCTGTGTTGTGTATCTGGACCTGGCCGGTGACGTGGTCTGTGTCTGTCCGTCCCTCAGAGTCTGTTCTGTGTTGTATATCTGGACCTGGCCGGTGACGTGGTGTCTGTCCGTCCCTCAGAGTCTGTTCTGTGTTGTGTATCTGGACCTGGCCGGTGACGTGGTGTCTGTCCGTCCCTCAGAGTCTGTTCTGTGTTGTGTATCTGGACCTGGCCGGTGACCTGGTCTGTGTCTGTCCGTCCCTCAGAGTCTGTTCTGTGTTGTGTATCTGGACCTGGCCGGTGACGTGGTCTGTGTCTGTCCGTCCCTCAGAGTCTGTTCTGTGTTGTGTATCTGGACCTGGCCGGTGACGTGGTCTGTGTCTGTCCGTCCCTCAGAGTCTGTTCTGTGTTGTATATCTGGACCTGGCCGGTGACGTGGTGTCTGTCCGTCCCTCAGAGTCTGTTCTGTGTTGTGTATCTGGACCTGGCCGGTGACGTGGTGTCTGTCCGTCCCTCAGAGTCTGTTCTGTGTTGTGTATCTGGACCTGGCCGGTGACGTGGTGTCTGTCCGTCCCTCAGAGTCTGTTCTGTGTTGTGTATCTGGACCTGGCCGGTGACGTGGTCTGTGTCTGTCCGTCCCTCAGAGTCTGTTCTGTGTTGTGTATCTGGACCTGGCCGGTGACGTGGTCTGTGTCTGTCCGTCCCTCAGAGTCTGTTCTGTGTTGTGTATCTGGACCTGGCCGGTGACCTGGTCTGTGTCTGTCCGTCCCTCAGAGTCTGTTCTGTGTTGTGTATCTGGACCTGGCCGGTGACGTGGTCTGTGTCTGTCCGTCCCTCAGAGTCTGTTCTGTGTTGTGTATCTGGACCTGGCCGGTGACGTGGTCTGTGTCTGTCCGTCCCTCAGAGTCTGTTCTGTGTTGTGTATCTGGACCTGGCCGGTGACGTGGTGTGTGTCTGTCCCTCCCTCAGAGCCTGTTCTGTGTTGTGTATCTGGACCTGGCCGGTGACGTGGTGTCTGTCCGTCCCTCAGAGTCTGTTCTGTGTTGTGTATCTGGACCTGGCCGGTGACGTGGTGTCTGTCCGTCCCTCAGAGTCTGTTCTGTGTTGTGTATCTGGACCTGGCCGGTGACCTGGTCTGTGTCTGTCCGTCCCTCAGAGTCTGTTCTGTGTTGTGTATCTGGACCTGGCCGGTGACCTGGTGTCTGTCCGTCCCTCAGAGTCTGTTCTGTGTTGTGTATCTGGACCTGGCCGGTGACGTGGTGTGTGTCTGTTCGTCCCTCAGAGTCTGTTCTGTGTTGTGTATCTGGACCTGGCCGGTGACGCGGTGTCTGTCCGTCCCTCAGACTCTGTTCTGTGAGCGGAATATCAGCGCGCTGCAGCTGCTCGGCGCCGGAGACGTGCTGGTGGACATGTGCTGCAGCCTGCCGCACGTCGCCCGCTACCTGACGCGCTACACCGACTCACTGGAGACGGGCTCGCTGCAGCTGCCCGCCACACTCACAGAGGCCGTCACCGTCCGATCCAGGTGAGAGACGGACCAGCCATCGGCTCCCCAGGCAGACAGCAGGGGCAGACAGACGGGCTCGCTGCAGCTGCCCGCCACACTCACAGAGGCCGTCACCGTCCGATCCAGGTGAGAGGCGGACCAGCCATCGGCTACCCGGGCAGACGTCAGGGGCAGACAGACGGGCTCGCTGCAGCTGCCCGCCACACTCACAGAGGCCGTCACCGTCCGATCCAGGTGAGAGGCGGACCAGCCATCGGCTCCCCAGGCAGACAGCAGGGGCAGACAGACGGGCTCGCTGCAGCTGCCCGCCACACTCACAGAGGCCGTCACCGTCCGATCCAGGTGAGAGACGGACCAGCCATCGGCTCCCCAGGCAGACAGCAGGGGCAGACAGACGGGCTCGCTGCAGCTGCCCGCCACACTCACAGAGGCCGTCACCGTCCGATCCAGGTGAGAGGCGGACCAGCCATCGGCTCCCCAGGCAGACAGCAGGGGCAGACAGACGGGCTCGCTGCAGCTGCCCGCCACACTCACAGAGGCCGTCACTGTCCGATCCAGGTGAGAGGCGGACCAGCCATCGGCTACCCGGGCAGACGTCAGGGGGCGGCTCGACTGCTGGGCAGGGAACTACAGCGGCATGGCGCAGGGGATGTACCCGGGGTCAAACTATTCCCCGAGTTATACTGGTTCAATGTGTTCTTAATGTGGTCTGTCGCGGTTCGTTGTCAGCTATTCGCAAAATTAACTGTCCCTTGTCTGCCAGAGTCGGCTGAAGTCTGAGCTAGTGTCTGCTGACTGAGCTGTCGTCCGTGGGTGAGGTCCGGTGCTGGCTGACTATCCGTGCCGTGTGTGTGTGTGTGTGTGTGTGTTTAGTCTGCAGGCGCTGAGTGCCGACGTGGCGATGGTGTGGCGCGCTCTGTCGCTGCCGCTGCTGGAGCCGCTGACGGCCGGCCGCCAGCAGCGGCTGGCGCGCCTCTGCGCCGCCTGCCTGCTGGCCGCGCTCACTGTGGCCGCCAGCGGGGCGGCTGTGGCCGCGCCCGACGAGGCCGAGACGCACGCCGTCGACGTGCTGGTGCGCGCCCTGGAGGTGTTCGAGTGCGTCCAGTCGGTGCTGCGCGGCTCGACACGTTCCGGCGGACACGTGAGTTGAGTTGAGTTGAGTTGAGCGCCAGTCACCGGCCGTCGCCGAGACCCCGACCGGTGCCAAATACAGCACAGGGCGTGGCTTATCATGCGGCTGACAGATACTATCTCAGCAGTTGTGATACATCCTCCTGCTGATCATTACCGCTTTGTACCTTTGTAAAACAAACACATTACGGTGGTGTGGATAGTGCTGACCTGTTTCTCGTTGTTGAGCCGATTGCTGTCTGACTGCGATGTTGGCTGCAGCGTTGCCCGTTGCCCGTTGCCCGGTGTATAGAGTGGCCGCCCTCCTGCCGTGCGGTCGGCCACCCCTCCACCAGCCTCCGCCTGCTGCCCACAGTGTGTGCAGAACCTGCAGCTGATGGCTGCGCTGCTGCTGCTACGCGGCATCCAGGCCTTCATGTGCGCCGTCAGCGCCATGGGAGACAAGCCGCAGGAGCGTGGAAAGTCGCCCGTCAAGGGCAAGGAGAACAGAATCAACCTGCTCAAAGTGTCAGTACTGCTGCTCAGCTGCTGCTACCCTGCCAAATGGCCAACCTAGTCACTCACGCACATCACATTTTAACTCTGCATTATAACATTTATATCATTTTTAACATTACACTTTGAGTTAGCATTATTACATTTTTGTTTTATTTCAGTAATATTGTATATCTGTCCTTCGGTTGAATATGTGTATCAATACCTTGACTTCTGAGGAGCCGGTTACCGGTGTCCACCTGTCGGCAGTGTGTGACCGGCTGTGTCTGCCGGTATCTGTCCACAGGCAGCAGGGCTTCGGCGTGCTGGCCGTGGCGCTGACGTCCCAGGCGTTGACCCTGCTGTCCAGTCTGCTGGGGGACGTGCGCGCCGAGTCCTCGGTGCTGGGCGGCGAGCCGCTGCCCGCCGGCGGCCCGGCTTTGCTCTCCACGCCCTGCACGGCCGGCCAGCGGGCGGCAGCCGTCCTACAGGCGGCCAGTGTGCCGCAGCTGCTCTTCAACGTGGCGGTGACCAGCTACCGGCGCGCCTGCGGCCTGTGCGGCACCAGGACTGGCGCGGCCGCCGCCGCCGCCGCCGGCACAGAGGCGGGCGACGTGTTCAGTCTGGCTACCGGGCCGGCCTTCACAGCCTCATTCTACGTGGACGATTCGAGCGGGGACGACGCCAGCTCCGGTGAGGGGTCGACCGTTCAAAACCGGGGCATCAGTAACGCCAGTGGCAGCTGATACGGCTGGCTGTATGACACCATATAGGCGGAAGCGTCCTTTTGTTCATGGCTGTGTTTTCGGAAGTAGCTTGTCACGAAATTTCGGAATATGGGCAGTTTTCAATTTTGTGCTCTTTGAGTTGTGGAAAAAGAAACAATCATTGATTGTTTTGGAGATGCCTGAATTCCCCACCCCACCGTTGACAAAAGCCGCCATTTCATTTCATCGTTACACTATGGTGTTTGTATATAAAATGTCACCAGCGCATGTCCTTTAGAGATGTATGATTAGGACTGCCACTGGCGAGCTGCACGGGGTACGTCTCGTCTGTCTGTCTGTGGCGTCTGTCTGTCTGTCTGTCTGTCTGTGTGTGCGGGCAGCTGTCGGTTAGCTGTATGCTCTCCGTGCTCTGCCTGCCACTGACTCTGTGTCTGTGGCGTCTGTCTGTGGCGTCTGTCTGTGGCGTCTGTCTGTGGCGTCTGTCTGTGGCGTCTGTCTGTGGCGTCTGTCTGTGGCGTCTGTCTGTGGCGTCTGTCTGTGGCGTCTGTCTGTGGCGTCTTGTCTGTGGCGTCTGTCTGTGGCGTCTGTCTGTGGCGTCTGTCTGTGGCGTCTGTCTGTGGCGTCTGTCTGTGGCGTCTGTCTGTGGCGTCTGTCTGTGGCGTCTGTCTGTGGCGTCTGTCTGTGTGTCTGTCTGTGTGTGCGGGCAGCTGTCGGTTAGCTGTATGCTCTCCGTGCTCTGCCTGCCACTGACTCTGTGTCTGTGGCGTCTGTCTGTGGCGTCTGTCTGTGGCGTCTGTCTGTGGCGTCTGTCTGTGGCGTCTGTCTGTGGCGTCTGTCTGTGGCGTCTGTCTGTGGCGTCTGTCTGTGGCGTCTTGTCTGTGGCGTCTGTCTGTGGCGTCTGTCTGTGGCGTCTGTCTGTGGCGTCTGTCTGTGGCGTCCTGTCTGTGGCGTCTGTATGTGGCGTCTTGTCTGTGGCGTCTGTCTGTGGCGTCTGTCTGGCGTCTGTCTGTGGCGTCTGTCTGTGGCGTCTGTCTGTGGCGTCTGTCTGTGGCGTCTGTCTGTGGCGTCTGTCTGTGGCGTCTGTCTGTGGCGTCTGTCTGTGGCGTCTGTCTGTGGCGTCTGCCTGTGTGTCTGTCTGTGTGTGCGGGCAGCTGTCGGTTAGCTGTATGCTCTCCGTGCTCTGCCTGCCACTGACTCTCTGTCTGTGGCGTCTGTCTGTGGCGTCTGTCTGTGGCGTCTGTCTGTGGCGTCTGTCTGTGGCGTCTGTCTGTCTGTCTGTCTGTGGCGTCTGTCTGTGGCGTCTGTCTGTGGCGTCTGTCTGTGGCGTCTGTCTGTGTGTCTGTCTGTGTGTGCGGGCAGCTGTCGGTTAGCTGTATGCTCTCCGTGCTCTGCCTGCCACTGACTCTGTGTCTGTGGCGTCTGTCTGTGGCGTCTGTCTGTGGCGTCTGTCTGTGGCGTCTGTCTGTGGCGTCTGTCTGTGGCGTCTGTCTGTGGCGTCTGTCTGTGGCGTCTGTCTGTGGCGTCTGTCTGTGGCGTCTGTCTGTGGCGTCTGTCTGTGGCGTCTGTCTGTGGCGTCTGTCTGTGGCGTCTGTCTGTGGCGTCTGTCTGTGGCGTCTGTCTGTGGCGTCTGTCTGTGGCGTCTGTCTGTGGCGTCTGTCTGTGGCGTCTGTCTGTGGCGTCTGTCTGTGGCGTCTGTCTGTGGCGTCTGTCTGTGGCGTCTGTCTGTGGCGTCTGTCTGTGGCGTCTGTCTGTGGCGTCTGTCTGTGGCGTCTGTCTGTGGCGTCTGTCTGTGGCGTCTGTCTGTGGCGTCTGTCTGTGGCGTCTGTCTGTGGCGTCTGTCTGTGGCGTCTGTCTGTGGCGTCTGTCTGTGGCGTCTGTCTGTGGCGTCTGTCTGTGGCGTCTGTCTGTGGCGTCTGTCTGTCTGTCTGTCTGTGGCGTCTGTCTGTGTGTCTGTCTGTCTGTCTGTCTGTGTGTGTGGGCAGCTGTCGGTTAGCTGTATGCTCTCCGTGCTCTGCCTGCCACTGACTCTGTGTCTGTGGCGTCTGTCTGTGGCGTCTGTCTGTGGCGTCTGTCTGTCTGTCTGTCTGTGGCGTCTGTCTGTGGCGTCTGTCTGTGGCGTCTGTCTGTGGCGTCTGTCTGTCTGTCTGTCTGTGTGTGCGGGCAGCTGTCGGTTAGCTGTATGCTCTCCGTGCTCTGCCTGCCACTGACTCTGTGTCTGTGGCGTCTGTCTGTGGCGTCTGTCTGTGGCGTCTGTCTGTGGCGTCTGTCTGTGGCGTCTGTCTGTGGCGTCTGTCTGTGGCGTCTGCCTGTCTGTCTGTCTGTCTGTGTGTGTGGGCAGCTGTCGGTTAGCTGTATGCTCTCCGTGCTCTGCCTGCCACTGACTCTGTGTCTGTGGCGTCTGTCTGTGGCGTCTGTCTGTGGCGTCTGTCTGTGGCGTCTGTCTGTGGCGTCTGTCTGTGGCGTCTGTCTGTGGCGTCTGTCTGTGGCGTCTGTCTGTGGCGTCTGTCTGTGGCGTCTGTCTGTGGCGTCTGTCTGTGGCGTCTGTCTATGGCGTCTGTCTGTGGCGTCTGCCTGTGTGTCTGTCTGTGTGTGCGGGCAGCTGTCGGTTAGCTGTATGCTCTGCGTGCTCTGCCTGCCACTGACTCTGTGTCTGTGGCGTCTGTCTGTGGCGTCTGTCTGTGGCGTCTGTCTGTGGCGTCTGTCTGTGGCGTCTGTCTGTGGCGTCTGTCTGTGGCGTCTGTCTGTGGCGTCTGTCTGTGGCGTCTGTCTGTGGCGTCTGTCTATGGCGTCTGTCTGTGGCGTCTGCCTGTGTGTCTGTCTGTGTGTGCGGGCAGCTGTCGGTTAGCTGTATGCTCTCCGTGCTCTGCCTGCCACTGACTCTGTGTCTGTGGCGTCTGTCTGTGGCGTCTGTCTGTGGCGTCTGTCTGTGGCGTCTGTCTGTGGCGTCTGTCTGTGGCGTCTGTCTGTGGCGTCTGTCTGTGGCGTCTGTCTGTGGCGTCTGTCTGTCTGTCTGTCTGTGTGTGCGGGCAGCTGTCGGTTAGCTGTATGCTCTCCGTGCTCTGCCTGCCACTGACTCTGTGTCTGTGGCGTCTGTCTGTGGCGTCTGTCTGTGGCGTCTGCCTGTGTGTCTGTCTGTGTGTGCGGGCAGCTGTCGGTTAGCTGTATGCTCTCCGTGCTCTGCCTGCCACTGACTCTGTGTCTGTGGCGTCTGTCTGTGGCGTCTGTCTGTGGCGTCTGTCTGTGGCGTCTGTCTGTGGCGTCTGTCTGTGGCGTCTGTCTGTCTGTCTGTCTGTGTGTGCGGGCAGCTGTCGGTTAGCTGTATGCTCTCCGTGCTCTGCCTGCCACTGACTCTGTGTCTGTGGCGTCTGTCTGTGGCGTCTGTCTGTCTGTCTGTCTGTGGCGTCTGTCTGTGGCGTCTGTCTGTGGCGTCTGTCTGTGGCGTCTGTCTGTGGCGTCTGTCTGTGGCGTCTGTCTGTGGCGTCTGTCTGTGGCGTCTGTCTGTGGCGTCTGTCTGTGGCGTCTGTCTGTGGCGTCTGTCTGTGGCGTCTGTCTGTGGCGTCTGTCTGTGGCGTCTGTCTGTCTGTCTGTCTGTGGCGTCTGTCTGTGGCGTCTGTCTGTGGCGTCTGTCTGTCTGTCTGTCTGTGGCGTCTGTCTGTGGCGTCTGTCTGTGTGTCTGTCTGTGTGTGCGGGCAGCTGTCGGTTAGGTGTATGCTCTCCGTGCTCTGCCTGCCACTGACTGTGTGTCTGTGGCGTCTGTCTGTGGCGTCTGTCTGTGGCGTCTGTCTGTGGCGTCTGTCTGTGGCGTCTGTCTGTCTGTCTGTCTGTGGCGTCTGTCTGTGGCGTCTGTCTGTGGCGTCTGTCTGTGGCGTCTGTCTGTGTGTCTGTCTGTGTGTGCGGGCAGCTGTCGGTTAGCTGTATGCTCTCCGTGCTCTGCCTGCCACTGACTCTGTGTCTGTGGCGTCTGTCTGTGGCGTCTGTCTGTGGCGTCTGTCTGTGGCGTCTGTCTGTGGCGTCTGTCTGTGGCGTCTGTCTGTGGCGTCTGTCTGTGGCGTCTGTCTGTGGCGTCTGTCTGTGGCGTCTGTCTGTGGCGTCTGTCTGTGGCGTCTGTCTGTCTGTCTGTCTGTGGCGTCTGTCTGTGGCGTCTGTCTGTGGCGTCTGTCTGTGGCGTCTGTCTGTGGCGTCTGTCTGTGGCGTCTGTCTGTGGCGTCTGTCTGTCTGTCTGTCTGTGTGTGCGGGCAGCTGTCGGTTAGCTGTATGCTCTGCGTGCTCTGCCTGCCACTGACTCTGTGTCTGTGGCGTCTGTCTGTGGCGTCTGTCTGTGGCGTCTGTCTGTGGCGTCTGTCTGTGGCGTCTGTCTGTGGCGTCTGTCTGTGTGTCTGTCTGTGTGTGTGGGCAGCTGTCGGTTAGCTGTATGCTCTCCGTGCTCTGCCTGCCACTGACTCTGTGTCTGTGGCGTCTGTCTGTGGCGTCTGTCTGTGGCGTCTGTCTGTGGCGTCTGTCTGTGGCGTCTGTCTGTGGCGTCTGTCTGTGGCGTCTGTCTGTGGCGTCTGTCTGTGGCGTCTGTCTGTGGCGTCTGTCTGTGGCGTCTGTCTGTGGCGTCTGTCTGTGGCGTCTGTCTGTGGCGTCTGTCTGTGGCGTCTGTCTGTGGCGTCTGTCTGTGGCGTCTGTCTGTGGCGTCTGTCTGTCTGTCTGTCTGTCTGTCTGTGTGTGCGGGCAGCTGTCGGTTAGCTGTATGCTCTCCGTGCTCTGCCTGCCACTGACTCTGTGTCTGTGGCGTCTGTCTGTGCGGCCAGATGACGAGGATGACTCGATCCTGGGCCAGTGGTTTATGCAGACGCTCTACCCGCCCAGTCCGGCCTCGTCGCCGGCCTCCAACTCAGCCTCCGAGAACGGAGCGGCCGACCGGCCCGCCGCCGGCACAGAGGCCAGTCTGGTGCCGGAACGGGGCGAGCCGCACGGGGTACGTCCGGGGGAGGGAGGGAGGGATGCACGGGGTACGTCCGGGGGAGGGGAGGGATGCACGGGGTACGTCCGGGGGAGGGAGGGAGGGATGCACGGGGTACGTCCGGGGAGGGAGGGAGGGATGCACGGGGTACGTCCGGGGGAGGGGAGGGATGCACGGGGTACATCTGAAGGAGGGGAGGGATGCACGGGGTACGTCTGAAGGAGGGGAGGGATGCACGGGGTACGTCTGAAGGAGGGGAGGGATGCACGGGGTACGTCTGAAGGAGGGGAGGGATGCACGGGGTACGTCTGAAGGAGGGGAGGGATGCACGGAGTACGTTTGAGGGAGGGGAGGGATGCACGGAGTACGTCCGGGGAGGGAGGGATGCACGGAGTACGTCTGAAGGAGGGGAGGGATGCACGGGGTACGTCTGAAGGAGGGGAGGGATGCACGGGGTACGTCTGAAGGAGGGGAGGGATGCACGGGGTACGTCTGAGGGAGGGAGGGATGCACGGAGTACGTCTGAAGGTGGGGAGGGATGCACGGAGTACGTCTGAAGGAGGGGAGGGATGCACGGAGTACGTTTGAGGGAGGGGAGGGATGCACGGAGTACGTCTGAGGGAGGGGAGGGATGCACGGGGTACGTCTGAAGGAGGGGAGGGATATACTGAGTACGTCTGAGGGAGGGGAGGGATGCACGGAGTACGTCTGAGGGAGGGGAGGGATATACTGAGTACGTCTGAGGGAGGGGAGGGATGCACGGAGTACGTCTGAGGGAGGGGAGGGATGCACGGGGTACGTCTGAAGGAGGGGAGGGATATACTGAGTACGTCTGAGGGAGGGGAGGGATGCACGGGGTACGTCTGAGGGAGGGGAGGGATGCACGGGGTACGTCTGAGGGAGGGGAGGGATGCACGGGGTACGTCTGAAGGAGGGGAGGGATGCACGGGGTACGTCTGAAGGAGGGGAGGGATGCACGGGGTACGTCTGAAGGAGAGGGATGCACGGGTACGTCTGAAGGAGGGGGAGGGATGCACGGGGTACGTCTGAAGGAGGGGAGGGATGCACGGAGTACGTTTGAGGGAGGGGAGGGATGCATGGAGTACGTCCGGGGGAGGGAGGGATGCACGGAGTACGTCTGAAGGAGGGGAGGGATGCACGGGGTACGTCTGAAGGAGGGGAGGGATGCACGGAGTACGTTTGAGGGAGGGGAGGGATGCACGGAGTTCGTCTGAAGGAGGGGAGGGATGCACGGGGTACGTCTGAAGGAGGGGAGGGATGCACGGGGTACGTCTGAAGGAGGGGAGGGATGCACGGGGTACGTCTGAAGGAGGGGAGGGATGCACGGAGTACGTCTGAGGGAGGGGAGGGATGCACGGGGTACGTCCGGGGGAGGGAGGGATGCACGGGAAACGTTCGAGGTTGGGCCCGGTCCAACACCGTACCACCCAACCTTTACCACCCCCCAACTTGGGGGTGGTAAAGTTAACATGCGTATTGCCGGTGTCTCCTGTATCAGTTATCGTGCCAGTGGTTGACCTGTACGGCGCCGCGTCGTTATGTTTCGGTTAATGCCTCTACACGTCTGTTGGCTTGCCACTGCGTTCGTCATGAATTGGCGTATGAGCGTCGTCGTTGTGTTTCAGCTCGTGTCGTTGTGTTTCAGTTCAGTCGGTGTGTTGAGCTCGTGTCGTTGTGTTTCAGCTCGTGTCGTTGTGTTTCAGTTGATGTCGTTGTGTTTCAGTTCATGTTGTGTTTCAGCTCGTGTCGTTGTGTTTCAGTTCATGTTGTGTTTCAGCTCGTGTCGTTGTGTTTCATCTCGTGTCGTTGTGTTTCAGTTGATGTCGTTGTGTTTCAGTTTATGTCTGTGTGTTTCAGCTCGTGTCGTTGCGTTTCAGTTCGTGTCGTTGTGTTTCAGTTTATGTCGGTGTGTTTCAGTTCAGTCGGTGTGTTTCAGTTCGTGTCGTGTTTCAGTTTATGTCGGTGTGTTTCAGTTCAGTCGGTGTGTTTCAGTTCGTGTCGTTGTGTTTCAGTTTATGTCGGTGTGTTTCAGTTCAGTCGGTGTGTTTCAGTTCATGTTGTGTTTCAGTTTATGTCGTGTTTCAGTTTATGTCGGTGTGTTTCAGTTCAGTCGGTGTGTTTCAGTTCGTGTCGTTGTGTTTCAGTTTATGTCGGTGTGTTTCAGTTCAGTCGGTGTGTTTCAGTTCATGTCGTGTTTCAGTTCGTGTCGTGTTTCAGTTCGGTCGGTGTGTTTCAGTTTATGTCGGTGTGCTTCAGTTCGTGTCGTTGTGTTTCAGCTCATGTTGTGTTTCAGCTCGTGTCGTGTTTCAGTTCGTGTCGTTGTGTTTCAGTTCGGTCGGTGTGTTTCAGTTCAGTCGGTGTGTTTCAGTTCAGTCGGTGTGTGTTTCAGTTCGCGTCGTTGTGTTTCAGTTTAGTCGGTGTGTTTCAGTTCAATCGGTGTGTTTCAGCTCGTGTCGTTGTGTTTCAGTTCATGTCGCTGGCGTCCCTGGTGCTGCGCCTGATCAACAGTGACCTGTTGGACGCCGAGTGTGCCGACATCCGGCAGTACGTGCGTCAGGGCATCACCGAACATCAGGTCACCCTGCTGGCGGCACTCATCCGGGACGTCGGGTCAGGTCAGGACACCGGCGCCACACACAGGGCTGCATTATAATGCTGCTGCTGTTAGGAACTCGTTTCAATATTCAATTTCATATTTCACGGATTATTTAGACAAATTAAGCCTGTAGCACCGGTTCATTTTCTTTTAGAGATCTGGTGACTAGTTTGCCAAATGCAGAGGTATAGTTGTATGTATGTATGTATTTACATTTAAAACATTCTCCAACATGAAATGGCTATTCCGAGTGTCAAGTCGATAAGGTTAAGAGGTGAGACATGTTAAAAAGACACCCGTAGCAACATTCACACAGGGAAACATAATTAGCATACATCCGTTCACACGTTATGCACACACACACACACATTCATCCAGTCCCAGCTAAATGATTACACGGATCTTCACATTTAAAAGACGCGAGTGACAGGTTACGGAGTAACATGAGGTAAAACGTGGTACATTTGCGCTATACTGTACATACATGTACGCAACGCTCATTTCTTTTCAGTGGAAATCAAGCTCTGCTTTAAATCTAAGCGCGCACGTCAGCGCCGGCAGTATGCTGACGCTGTGTGTCTGTCTCTGTATGTGTGTTGACAGGGAGTCTGAGCGCGCACGTCAGCGCCGGCAGTATGCTGACCCTGTGTGTCTGTCTCTCTGTATGTGTGTTGACAGGGAGTCTAAGCGCGCACGTCAGCGCCGGCAGTATGCTGACGCTGTGTGTCTGTCTCTGTATGTGTGTTGACAGGGAGTCTGAGCGCGCACGTCAGCGCCGGCAGTATGCTGACCCTGTGTGTCTGTCTCTGTATGTGTGTTGACAGGGAGTCTGAGCGCGCACGTCAGCGCCGGCAGTATGCTGACGCTGTGTGTCTGTCTCTGTATGTGTGTTGACAGGGAGTCTGAGCGCGCACGTCAGCGCCGGCAGTATGCTGACGCTGTGTGTCTGTCTCTGTATGTGTGTTGACAGGGAGTCTGAGCGCGCACGTCAGCGCCGGCAGTATGCTGACCCTGTGTGTCTGTCTCTGTATGTGTGTTGACAGGGAGTCTGAGCGCGCACGTCAGCGCCGGCAGTATGCTGACGCTGTGTGTCTGTCTCTGTATGTGTGTTGACAGGGAGTCTGAGCGCGCACGTCAGCGCCGGCAGTATCCTGACGCTGTGTGTCTGTCTCTGTATGTGTGTTGACAGGGAGTCTGAGCGCGCACGTCAGCGCCGGCAGTATGCTGACGCTGTGTGTCTGTCTCTGTATGTGTGTTGACAGGGAGTCTGAGCGCGCACGTCAGCGCCGGCAGTATGCTGACCCTGTGTGTCTGTCTCTGTATGTGTGTTGACAGGGAGTCTGAGCGCGCACGTCAGCGCCGGCAGTATGCTGACGCTGTGTGTCTGTCTCTGTATGTGTGTTGACAGGGAGTCTGAGCGCGCACGTCAGCGCCGGCAGTGTGCTGACGCTGTGTGTCTGTCTCTGTATGTGTGTTGACAGGGAGTCTGAGCGCGCACGTCAGCGCCGGCAGTATGCTGACGCTGTGTGTCTGTCTCTGTATGTGTGTTGACAGGGAGTCTGAGCGCGCACGTCAGCGCCGGCAGTATCCTGACGCTGTGTGTCTGTCTCTGTATGTGTGTTGACAGGGAGTCTGAGCGCGCACGTCAGCGCCGGCAGTATGCTGACGCTGTGTGTCTGTCTCTGTATGTGTGTTGACAGGGAGTCTGAGCGCGCACGTCAGCGCCGGCAGTATGCTGACCCTGTGTGTCTGTCTCTGTATGTGTGTTGACAGGGAGTCTGAGCGCGCACGTCAGCGCCGGCAGTATGCTGACCCTGTGTGTCTGTCTCTGTATGTGTGTTGACAGGGAGTCTGAGCGCGCACGTCAGCGCCGGCAGTATGCTGACCCTGTGTGTCTGTCTCTGTATGTGTGTTGACAGGGAGTCTGAGCGCGCACGTCAGCGCCGGCAGTATGCTGACCCTGTGTGTCTGTCTCTGTATGTGTGTTGACAGGGAGTCTGAGCGCGCACGTCAGCGCCGGCAGTATGCTGACGCTGTGTGTCTGTCTCTGTATGTGTGTTGACAGGGAGTCTGAGCGCGCACGTCAGCGCCGGCAGTATCCTGACGCTGTGTGTCTGTCTCTGTATGTGTGTTGACAGGGAGTCTGAGCGCGCACGTCAGCGCCGGCAGTATGCTGACGCTGTGTGTCTGTCTCTGTATGTGTGTTGACAGGGAGTCTGAGCGCGCACGTCAGCGCCGGCAGTATGCTGACCCTGTGTGTCTGTCTCTGTATGTGTGTTGACAGGGAGTCTGAGCGCGCACGTCAGCGCCGGCAGTATGCTGACCCTGTGTGTCTGTCTCTCTGTATGTGTGTTGACAGGGAGTCTGAGCGCGCACGTCAGCGCCGGCAGTATGCTGACCCTGTGTGTCTGTCTCTGTATGTGTGTTGACAGGGAGTCTGAGCGCGCACGTCAGCGCCGGCAGTATGCTGACGCTGTGTGTCTGTCTCTGTATGTGTGTTGACAGGGAGTCTGAGCGCGCACGTCAGCGCCGGCAGTGTGCTGACGCTGTGTGTCTGTCTCTGTATGTGTGTTGACAGGGAGTCTGAGCGCGCACGTCAGCGCCGGCAGTATGCTGACCCTGTGTGTCTGTCTCTGTATGTGTGTTGACAGGGAGTCTGAGCGCGCACGTCAGCGCCGGCAGTATGCTGACCCTGTGTGTCTGTCTCTGTATGTGTGTTGACAGGGAGTCTGAGCGCGCACGTCAGCGCCGGCAGTATGCTGACGCTGTGTGTCTGTCTCTGTATGTGTGTTGACAGGGAGTCTGAGCGCGCACGTCAGCGCCGGCAGTATGCTGACCCTGTGTGTCTGTCTCTGTATGTGTGTTGACAGGGAGTCTGAGCGCGCACGTCAGCGCCGGCAGTATGCTGACCCTGTGTGTCTGTCTCTGTATGTGTGTTGACAGGGAGTCTGAGCGCGCACGTCAGCGCCGGCAGTATGCTGACCCTGTGTGTCTGTCTCTGTATGTGTGTTGACAGGGAGTCTGAGCGCGCACGTCAGCGCCGGCAGTATGCTGACGCTGTGTGTCTGTCTCTGTATGTGTGTTGACAGGGAGTCTGAGCGCGCACGTCAGCGCCGGCAGTATGCTGACGCTGTGTGTCTGTCTCTGTATGTGTGTTGACAGGGAGTCTGAGCGCGCACGTCAGCGCCGGCAGTATGCTGACGCTGTGTGTCTGTCTCTGTATGTGTGTTGACAGGGAGTCTGAGCGCGCACGTCAGCGCCGGCAGTATGCTGACGCTGTGTGTCTGTCTCTGTATGTGTGTTGACAGGGAGTCTGAGCGCGCACGTCAGCGCCGGCAGTATGCTGACCCTGTGTGTCTGTCTCTGTATGTGTGTTGACAGGGAGTCTGAGCGCGCACGTCAGCGCCGGCAGTATGCTGACCCTGTGTGTCTGTCTCTGTATGTGTGTTGACAGGGAGTCTGAGCGCGCACGTCAGCGCCGGCAGTATGCTGACCCTGTGTGTCTGTCTCTGTATGTGTGTTGACAGGGAGTCTGAGCGCGCACGTCAGCGCCGGCAGTGTGCTGACGCTGTGTGTCTGTCTCTGTATGTGTGTTGACAGGGAGTCTGAGCGCGCACGTCAGCGCCGGCAGTATGCTGACCCTGTGTGTCTGTCTCTGTATGTGTGTTGACAGGGAGTCTGAGCGCGCACGTCAGCGCCGGCAGTATGCTGACCCTGTGTGTCTGTCTCTGTATGTGTGTTGACAGGGAGTCTGAGCGCGCACGTCAGCGCCGGCAGTATGCTGACCCTGTGTGTCTGTCTCTGTATGTGTGTTGACAGGGAGTCTGAGCGCGCACGTCAGCGCCGGCAGTGTGCTGACGCTGTGTGTCTGTCTCTGTATGTGTGTGTTGACAGGGAGTCTGAGCGCGCACGTCAGCGCCGGCAGTATGCTGACGCTGTGTCACGAGTTCAGCGCGGCGCTGACGCGGCTGACGCACAACCTGCTGGCGACGCGGCTGCTGTCTGCGCCGCTGCAGGAGCTGCTGCTGGCCCAACTGGGGCTCAGTCCGTGGCACCAGGAGGGCGCCGACTGGCCGCTGACCGTCAGCCCCCGCTCTCTGGCCGTCATGGCGCAGGTCAGGTCGCCGCGCCGCCACTTATCACTGCTCTCAACGCCGGCCCGGGGCGGTGGGGAGTTGGGCAGATGGTGGCCGCCGGGGTAGGGAGGAACGGAGCTTGACTCTCAGCGCCGGGGCGGGGCCGGGGTGGGGAGATGGGCAGATGGTGGCCGCCGGGGTAGGGAGGAACGGAGCTTGACTCTCAGCGCCGGGGCGGGGCCGGGGTGGGAAGATGGGCAGATGGTGGCCGCCGGGGTAGGGAGGAACGGAGCTTGACTCTCAGCGCCGGGGCGGGCCGGTGGGGAGATGGGCAGATGGTGGCCGCCGGGGTAGGGAGGAACGGAGCTTGACTCTCAGCGCCGGGGCGGGGCCGGGGTGGGGAGATGGGCAGATGGTGGCCGCCGGGGTAGGGAGGAACGGAGCTGACTCTCAGCGCCGGGCCGGGGCCGGGCCGGGGTGGGGAGATGGGCAGATGGTGGCCGCCGGGGTAGGGAGGAACGGAGCTTGACTCTCAGCGCCGGGCCGGGGTGGGGAGATGGGCAGATGGTGGCCGCCGGGGTAGGGAGGAACGGAGCTTGACTCTCAGCGCTGGGCCGGGGCCGGGGAGATGGGCAGATGGTGGCCGCCGGGGTAGGGAGGAACGGAGCTGACTCTCAGGGCCGGGGCCGGGCCGGTGGGGTGGGGAGATGGTGGCCGCCGGGGTAGGGAGGAACGGAGCTTGACTCTCAGCGCCGGGGCGGGGCCGGGGTGGGGAGATGGGCAGATGGTGGCCGCCGGGGTAGGGAGGAACGGAGCTGACTCTCAGGGCCGGGCCGGGGCGGTGGGGAGATGGACAGATGGTGGCCGCCGGGGTAGGGAGGAACGGAGCTTGACTCTCAGCGCCGGGGCGGGCCGATGGGGTGGGGAGATGGGCAGATGGTGGCCGCCGGGGTAGGGAGGAACGGAGCTGACTCTCAGGGCCGGGGCGGGCCGGTGGGGAGATGGGCAGATGGTGGCCGCCGGGGTAGGGAGGAACGGAGCTGACTCTCAGGGCTGGGGCGGGCCGGTGGGGAGATGGGCGGATGGTGGCCGCCGGGGTAGGGAGGAACGGAGCTGACTCTCAGGGCCGGGGCGGGCCGGTGGGGAGATGGGCAGATGGTGGCCGCCGGGGTAGGGAGGAACGGAGCTTGACTCTCAGGGCCGGGCCGGGGCCGGGCCGGGGTGGGGAGATGGGCAGATGGTGGCCGCCGGGGTAGGGAGGAACGGAGCTGACTCTCAGGGCTGGGGCGGGCCGGTGGGGAGATGGGCAGATGGTGGCCGCTGGGGTAGAGAGGAACGGAGCTGACTTTCAGGGCCGGGCCGGGGCCGGGGTGGGGAGATAGGCAGATGGTGGCCGCCGGGGTAGGGAGGAACGGAGCTTGACTCTCAGCGCTGGGCCGGGGCCGGGGCGGTGGGCAGATGGTGGTCGCCGGGGTAGGGAGGAACGGAGCTGACTCTCAGGGCTGGGGCGGGCCGGTGGGGAGATGGGCAGATGGTGGCCGCTGGGGTAGGGAGGAACGGAGCTGACTCTCAGGGCCGGGGCGGGCCGGTGGGGAGATGGGCAGATGGTGGCCGCCGGGGTAGGGAGGAACGGAGCTTGACTCTCAGCGCCGGGCCGGGGCCGGGGCGGTGGGGAGATGGGCAGATGGTGGCCGCCGGGGTAGGGAGGAACGGAGCTTGACTCTCAGCGCCGGGGCGGGGCCGGGGTGGGAAGATGGGCAGATGGTGGCCGCCGGGGTAGGGAGGAACGGAGCTTGACTCTCAGCGCCGGGGCGGGCCGGTGGGGAGATGGGCAGATGGTGCCCGCCGGGGTAGGGAGGAACGGAGCTTGACTCTCAGCGCCGGGGCGGGGCCGGGGTGGGGAGATGGGCAGATGGTGGCCGCCGGGGTAGGGAGGAACGGAGCTGACTCTCAGCGCCGGGCCGGGGCCGGGCCGGGGTGGGGAGATGGGCAGATGGTAGCCGCCGGGGTAGGGAGGAACGGAGCTTGACTCTCAGCGCCGGGCCGGGGTGGGGAGATGGGCAGATGGTGGCCGCCGGGGTAGGGAGGAACGGAGCTTGACTCTCAGCGCTGGGCCGGGGCCGGGGAGATGGGCAGATGGTGGCCGCCGGGGGTAGGGAGGAACGGAGCTGACTCTCAGGGCCGGGGCCGGGCCGGTGGGGTGGGGAGATGGTGGCCGCCGGGGTAGGGAGGAACGGAGCTTGACTCTCAGCGCCGGGGCGGGGCCGGGGTGGGGAGATGGGCAGATGGTGGCCGCCGGGGTAGGGAGGAACGGAGCTGACTCTCAGGGCCGGGCCGGGGCGGTGGGGAGATGGACAGATGGTGGCCGCCGGGGTAGGGAGGAACGGAGCTTGACTCTCAGCGCCGGGGCGGGCCGATGGGGTGGGGAGATGGGCAGATGGTGGCCGCCGGGGTAGGGAGGAACGGAGCTGACTCTCAGGGCCGGGGCGGGCCGGTGGGGAGATGGGCAGATGGTGGCCGCCGGGGTAGGGAGGAACGGAGCTGACTCTCAGGGCTGGGGCGGGCCGGTGGGGAGATGGGCGGATGGTGGCCGCCGGGGTAGGGAGGAACGGAGCTGACTCTCAGGGCCGGGGCGGGCCGGTGGGGAGATGGGCAGATGGTGGCCGCCGGGGTAGGGAGGAACGGAGCTTGACTCTCAGGGCCGGGCCGGGGCCGGGCCGGGGTGGGGAGATGGGCAGATGGTGGCCGCCGGGGTAGGGAGGAACGGAGCTGACTCTCAGGGCTGGGGCGGGCCGGTGGGGAGATGGGCAGATGGTGGCCGCTGGGGTAGGGAGGAACGGAGCTGACTTTCAGGGCCGGGCCGGGGCCGGGGTGGGGAGATGGGCAGATGGTGGCCGCCGGGGTAGGGAGGAACGGAGCTTGACTCTCAGCGCTGGGCCGGGGCCGGGGCGGTGGGCAGATGGTGGTCGCCGGGGTAGGGAGGAACGGAGCTGACTCTCAGGGCTGGGGCGGGCCGGTGGGGAGATGGGCAGATGGTGGCCGCTGGGGTAGGGAGGAACGGAGCTGACTCTCAGGGCCGGGGCGGGCCGGTGGGGAGATGGGCAGATGGTGGCCGCCGGGGTAGGGAGGAACGGAGCTTGACTCTCAGCGCCGGGCCGGGGCCGGGGCGGTGGGGAGATGGGCAGATGGTGGCCGCCGGGGTAGGGAGGAACGGAGCTGACTCTCAGGGCCGGGGCGGGCCGGTGGGGAGATGGGCAGATGGTGGCCGCCGGGGTAGGGAGGAACGGAGCTTGACTCTCAGCGCCGGGCCGGGGCCGGGCCGGGGTGGGGAGATGGGCAGATGGTGGCCGCCGGGGTAGGGAGGAACGGAGCTGACTCTCAGGGCCGGGGCCGGGCCGGGGTGGGGAGATGGGCAGATGGTGGCCGCTGGGGTAGGGAGGAACGGAGCTGACTCTCAGGGCCGGGCCGGGGCCGGGGCGGTGGGCAGATGGTGGTCGCCGGGGTAGCGAGGAACGGAGCTTGACTCTCAGCGCCGGGCCGGGGCCGGGCCGGGGTGGGGAGATGGGCAGATGGTGGCCGCCGGGGTAGGGAGGAACGGAGCTGACTCTCAGGGCCGGGCCGGGGCCGGGCCGGGGTGGGGAGATGGGCAGATGGTGGCCGCCGGGGTAGGGAGGAACGGAGCTGACTCTCAGGGCCGGGCCGGGGCCGGGCCGGGGTGGGGAGATGGGCAGATGGTGGCCGCCGGGGTAGGGAGGAACGGAGCTTGACTCTCAGCGCCGGGCCGGGGCCGGTGGGGTGGGGAGATGGGCAGATGGTGGCCGCCGGGGTAGGGAGGAACGGAGCTGACTCTCAGGGCCGGGCCGGGCCGGTGGGGTGGGGAGATGGGCAGATGGTGGCCGCCGGGGTAGGGAGGAACGGAGCTGACTCTCAGGGCCGGGCCGGGGCCGGGGTGGGGAGATGGGCAGATGGTGGCCGCCGGGGTAGGGAGGAACGGAGCTGACTCTCAGGGCCGGGCCGGGCCGGTGGGGTGGGGAGATGGGCAGATGGTGGCCGCCGGGGTAGGGAGGAACGGAGCTTGACTCTCAGCGCTGGGCCGGGGCCGGGGTGGGGAGATGGGCAGATGGTGGCCGCCGGGGTAGGGAGGAACAGAGCTTGACTCTCAGCGCTGGGCCGGGGCGGTGGGGAGATGGGCAGATGGTGGCCGCCGGGGTAGGGAGGAACGGAGCTGACTCTCAGGGCCGGGCCGGGCCGGTGGGGAGATGGGCAGATGGTGGCCGCCGGGGTAGGGAGGAACGGAGCTGACTCAGGGCCGGGCCGGGCCGGGGCCGGGGTGGTGGGCAGATGGTGGCCGCCGGGGTAGGGAGGAACGGAGCTGACTCTCAGGGCCGGGCCGGGGCCGGGGCGGTGGGCAGATGGGGGCCGCCGGGGTAAGGAGGAACGGAGCTTGACTCTCAGCGCCGGGCCGGGGCCGGGCCGGGGCCGGGCGGTGGGCAGATGGTGGCCGCCGGGGTAGGGAGGAACGGAGCTGACTCTCAGGGCTGGGGCGGGCCGGTGGGGAGATGGGCAGATGGTGGCCGCCGGGGTAGGGAGGAACGGAGCTGACTCTCAGGGCCGGGCCGGGGCCGGGCCGGGGTGGGGAGATGGGCAGATGGTGGCCGCTGGGGTAGGGAGGAACGGAGCTGACTCTCAGGGCCGGGCCGGGGCCGGGGCGGTGGGCAGATGGTGGCCGCCGGGGTAGGGAGGAACGGAGCTGACTCTCAGGGCCGGGCCGGTGGGGTGGGGAGATGGGCAGATGGTGGCCGCCGGGGTAGGGAGGAACGGAGCTTGACTCTCAGCGCCGGGCCGGGGCCGGGGCGGGGTGGGGAGATGGGCAGATGGTGGCCGCCGGGGTAGGGAGGAACGGAGCTTGACTCTCAGCGCCGGGCCGGGGCCGGGGCGGGGTGGGGAGATGGGCAGATGGTGGCCGCCGGGGTAGGGAGGAACGGAGCTGACTCTCAGGGCCGGGGCGGGCCGGTGGGGAGATGGGCAGATGGTGGCCGCCGGGGTAGGGAGGAACGGAGCTGACTCTCAGGGCCGGGGCGGGCCGGTGGGGAGATGGGCAGATGGTGGCCGCCGGGGTAGGGAGGAACGGAGCTGACTCTCAGGGCCGGGCCGGGCCGGTGGGGAGATAGGCAGATGGTGGCCGCCGGGGTAGGGAGGAACGGAGCTGACTCTCAGGGCCGGGGCGGGCCGGTGGGGAGATGGGCAGATGGTGGCCGCCGGGGTAGGGAGGAACGGAGCTGACTCTCAGGACCGGGGCGGGCCGGTGGGGAGATGGGCAGATGGTGGCCGCCGGGGTAGGGAGGAACGGAGCTGACTCTTAGGGCCGGGCCGGGGCGGTGGGGAGATGGGCAGATGGTGGCCGCCGGGGTAGGGAGGAACGGAGCTTGACTCTCAGGGCCGGGCCGGGGCGGTGGGGAGATGGGCAGATGGTGGCCGCCGGGGTAGGGAGGAACGGAGCTGACTCAGGGCCGGGCCGGGGCCGGGGAGATGGACAGATGGTGGCCGCCGGGGTAGGGAGGAACGGAGCTTGACGCGGTGACGTCACGCCCAAGTGAGCACCGTTTCAGGTAGTTACCTGCAATCGGCAGTGTTGAATGCACTGCGTTTGCCAGGCTGATTGAACTGAGTTTGTTTGTGTGGTCCCGGCGCGTGTCTGTCTGTGTGCCTGCTATTCTGCCTGTCTCCGTCTGTCGTGACTCGTGTCTGGTGAATGTGCTGCTGCTGAATGTCCGTCCTGGTCTGACGGTGTATATCCGTATGTGTCTCTGTCTACAGGTGCTGCTGCTGAACCAGGAGGGGGTCGGCCCGGACCGGCTGAACGGCCGGCAGGCCACAGCGATGATCTGGTCCAGCTGTCTGAAGACCATTAGCCGCCGCATCCTCAGTCCAGCTGAGGACGACACGGACGGTCAGTAACTGTCTCGGTCCGCCGGGCCTGGTCCGGGCTCTGTCACTACTCTCAGCGCTGAACTGACTGTGTCTCCTCCGTGTGGCTCGGCTCTGAACTGACTGTGACTCCTCCGTGTGGCTCGGCTCTGAACTGACTGTCTCCTCCGTGTGGCTCGGCTCTGAACTGACTGTGTCTCCTCCGTGTGGCTCGGCTCTGTACAGACTGTCTCCCCTCCGTGTGGCTCGGCTCTGAACTGACTGTCTCCTCGGTGTGGCTTGGCTCTGAACTGACTGTGTCTCCTCCGTGTGGCTCGGCTCTGAACTGACTGTGTCTCCTCCGTGTGGCTCGGCTCTGAACTGACTGTGTCTCCTCCGTGTGGCTCGGCTCTGAACTGACTGTCTCCCCCGTGTGACTCGGCTCTGTACTGACTGTCTCCTCCGTGTGGCTCGGCTCTGAACTGACTGTGTCTCCTCCGTGTGGCTCGGCTCTGAACTGACCGTGTCTCCTCCGTGTGGCTCGGCTCTGAACTGACCGTGTCTCCTCCGTGTGGCTCGGCTCTGAACTGACTGTCTCCTCCGTGTGGCTCGGCTCTGAACTGACTGTGTCTCCTCCGTGTGGCTCGGCTCTGAACTGACTGTCTCCTCCGTGTGGCTCGGCTCTGTACAGACTGTCTCCCCTCCGTGTGGCTCGGCTCTGAACTGACTGTCTCCTCCGTGTGGCTCGGCTCTGAACTGACTGTGTCTCCTCCGTGTGGCTCGGCTCTGAACTGACTGTCTCCTCCGTGTGGCTCGGCTCTGAACTGACTGTGTCTCCTCCGTGTGGCTCGGCTCTGAACTGACTGTCTCCTCCGTGTGGCTCGGCTCTGAACTGACTGTGTCTCCTCCGTGTGGCTCGGCTCTGAACTGACTGTGACTCCTCCGTGTGGATCGGCTCTGAACTGACTGTGTCTCCTCCGTGTGGCTCGGCTCTGAACTGACCGTGTCTCCTCCGTGTGGCTTGGCGCTGAACTGACTGTGTCTCTTCCGTGTGGCTCGACTCTGAACTGTCTCTCTCGTGTGGCTCGGCTCTGAACTGACTGTCTCGTGTGGCTCGGCTCTGGACTGACCGTGTCTCCTCCGTGTGGCTCGGCTCTGAACTGACTGTGTCTCCTCCGTGTGGCTCGGCTCTGTACAGACTGTCTCCCCTCCGTGTGGCTCGGCTCTGAACTGACTGTCTCCTCGGTGTGGCTCGGCTCTGAACTGACTGTGTCTCCTCCGTGTGGCTCGGCTCTGAACTGACTGTGTCTCCTCCGTGTGGCTCGGCTCTGAACTGACTGTCTCCTCCGTGTGACTCGGCTCTGTACTGACTGTCTCCTCCGTGTGGCTCGGCTCTGAACCGACTGTGTCTCCTCCGTGTGGCTCGGCTCTGAACTGACTGTGTCTCCTCCGTGTGGCTCGGCTCTGAACTGACCGTGTCTCCTCCGTGTGGCTCGGCTCTGAACTGACTGTCTCCTCCGTGTGGCTCGGCTCTGAACTGACTGTGTCTCCTCCGTGTGGCTCGGCTCTGAACTGACTGTCTCCTCCGTGTGGCTCGGCTCTGTACAGACTGTCTCCCCTCCGTGTGTCTCGGCTCTGAACTGACTGTCTCCTCCGTGTGGCTCGGCTCTGAACTGACTGTCTCCTCCGTGTGGCTCGGCTCTGAACTGACTGTGTCTCCTCCGTGTGGCTCGGCTCTGAACTGACTGTATCCTCCGTGTGGCTCGGTTCTGAACTGACTGTGTCTCCTCCGTGTGGCTCGGCTCTGAACTGACTGTCTCCTCCGTGTGGCTCGGCTCTGAACTGACTGTGTCTCCTCCGTGTGGCTCGGCTCTGAACTGACTGTGACTCCTCCGTGTGGCTCGGCTCTGAACTGACTGTGTCTCCTCCGTGTGGCTCGGCTCTGAACTGACCGTGTCTCCTCCGTGTGGCTTGGCGCTGAACTGACTGTGTCTCTTCCGTGTGGCTCGACTCTGAACTGTCTCTCTCGTGTGGCTCGGCTCTGAACTGACTGTCTCGTGTGGCTCGGCTCTGGACTGACCGTGTCTCCTCCGTGTGGCTCGGCTCTGAACTGACTGTGTCTCCTCCGTGTGGCTCGGCTCTGTACTGACTGTGTCTCCTCCGTGTGGCTCGGTTCTGAACTGACTGTGTCTCTCGTGTGGCTCGGCTCTGAACTGACCGTGTCTCCTCCGTGTGGATTGGCTCTGTGCTGACTGTCTCCTCCGTGTGGCTCGGCTCTGAACTGACTGTGTCTCCTCCGTGTGGCTCGGCTCTGAACTGACTGTCTCCTCCGTGTGGCTCGGCTCTGAACTGACTGTGTCTCCTCCGTGTGGCTCGGCTCTGAACTGACTGTCTCCTCCGTGTGGCTCGGCTCTGAACTGACTGTGTCTCCTCCGTGTGGCCCGGCTCTGAACTGACTGTGACTCCTCCGTGTGGCTCGGCTCTGAACTGACTGTGTCTCCTCCGTGTGGCTCGGCTCTGAACTGACCGTGTCTCCTCCGTGTGGCTCGGCGCTGAACTGACTGTGTCTCCTCCGTGTGGCTCGACTCTGAACTGTCTCTCTCGTGTGGCTCGGCTCTGAACTGACCGTGTCTCCTCCGTGTGACTCGGCTCTGAACTGACTGTGTCTCCTCCGTGTGGCTCGGCTCTGGACTGACCGTGTCTCCTCCGTGTGGCTCGGCTCTGAACTGACTGTGTCTCCTCCGTGTGGCTCGGCTCTGTACTGACTGTGTCTCCTCCGTGTGGCTCGGCTCTGAACTGACCGTGTCTCCTCCGTGTGGATCGGCTCTGTACTGACTGTCTCTCGTGTGGCTCGGCTCTGAACTGACTGTGTCTCCTCCGTGTGGCTCGGCTCTGAACTGACCGTGTCTCCTCCATGTGGCTCGGCTCTGAACTGACTGTCTCTTCCGTGTGGCTCGGCTCTGAACTGACTGTGTCTCCTCCGTGTGGCTCGGCTCTGAACTGACCATGTCTCATCCGTGTGGCTCTGAACTGACTGTGTCTCCTCCGTGTGGCTCGGCTCTGAACTGACTGTGTCTCCTCCGTGTGGATCGGCTCTGTACTGACTGTCTCCTCCGTGTGGCTCGGCTCTGAACTGACTGTGTCTCCTCCGTGTGGCTCGGCTCTGAACTGACTGTCTCCTCCGTGTGGCTCGGCTCTGAACTGACTGTGTCTCCTCCGTGTGGCTCGGCTCGGAACTGACTGTCTCCTCCGTGTGGCTCGGCTCTGAACTGACTGTGTCTCCTCCGTGTGGCTCGGCTCTGAACTGACTGTGACTCTTCCGTGTGGCTCGGCTCTGAACTGACTGTGTCTCCTCCGTGTGGCTCGGCTCTGAACTGACCGTGTCTCCTCCGTGTGGCTCGGCGCTGAACTGACTGTGTCTCCTCCGTGTGGCTCGACTCTGAACTGTCTCTCTCGTGTGGCTCGGCGCTGAACTGACTGTCTCGTGTGGCTCGGCTCTGGACTGACCGTGTCTCCTCCGTGTGGCTCGGCTCTGAACTGACTGTCTCCTCCGTGTGGCTCGGCTCTGGACTGACCGTGTCTCCTCCGTGTGGCTCGGCTCTGAACTGACTGTGTCTCCTTCGTGTGGCTCGACTCTGAACTGTCTCTCTCGTGTGGCTCGGCTCTGAACTGACTGTCTCGTGTGGCTCGGCTCTGTACTGACCGTGTCTCCTCCGTGTGGCTCGGCGCTGAACTGACTGTGTCTCCTCCGTGTGGCTCGACTCTGAACTGTCTCTCTCGTGTGGCTCGGCTCTGAACTGACTGTCTCGTGTGGCTCGGCTCTGAACTGACTGTGTCTCCTTCGTGTGGCTCGACTCTGAACTGTCTCTCTCGTGTGGCTCGGCTCTGAACTGACTGTCTCGTGTGGCTCGGCTCTGGACTGACCGTGTCTCCTCCGTGTGGCTCGGCGCTGAACTGACTGTGTCTCCTCCGTGTGGCTCGACTCTGAACTGTCTCTCTCGTGTGGCTCGGGTCTGAACTGACTGTCTCGTGTGGCTCGGCTTTGGACTGACCGTGTCTCCTCCGTGTGGCTCGGCTCTGAACTGACTGTCTCCTCCGTGTGGCTCGGCTCTGAACTGACTGTGTCTCCTCCGTGTGGCTCGGCTCTGGACTGACCGTGTCTCCTCCGTGTGGCTCGGCTCTGAACTGACTGTCTCCTCCGTGTGGCTCGGCTCTGAACTGACTGTCTCATCCGTGTGGCTCGGCTCTGAACTGACTGTGTCTCCTTCGTGTGGCTCGGCTCTGAACTGACCGTGTCTCCTCCGTGTGGCTCGGCTCTGAACTGACTGTCTCCTCCGTGTAGCTCGGCTCTGAACTGACTGTGTCTCCTCCGTGTGGCTCGGCTCTGGACTGACCGTGTCTCCTCCGTGTGGCTCGGCTCTGAACTGACTGTCTCCTCCGTGTGGCTCGGCTCTGAACTGACTGTCTCATCCGTGTGGCTCGGCTCTGAACTGACTGTGTCTCCTTCGTGTGGCTCGGCTCTGAACTGACTGTGTCTCCTCCGTGTGGCTCGGCTCTGAACTGACTGTCTGTCTCGTGTGGCTCGGCTCTGAACTGACTGTCTCTCGTGTGGCTCGGCTCTGAACTGACCGTGTCTCCTCCGTGTGGCTCGGCGCTGAACTGACTGTGTCTCCTCCGTGTGGCTCGACTCTGAACTGTCTCTCTCGTGTGGCTCGGCTCTGAACTGACTGTCTCTCGTGTGGCTCGGCTCTGAACTGACCGTGTCTCCTCCGTGTGGCTCGGCTCTGAACTGACTGTCTGTCTCGTGTGGCTCTGCTCTGAACTGACTATCTCTCGTGTGGCTCGGCTCTGAACTGACTGTCTCCTGATTCCTCCGTGTGGCTCGGCTCTGTACTGACTGTCTCGTGTGGCTCGGCTCTGAACTGACTGTCTCGTGTGGCTCGGCTCTGTACTGACTGTCTCTCTCGTGCGGCGCAGACCTGAACGTGGAGCACGCCCAGCTGCTGCTGTTCCTGTTCCACTCGCTGGAGCTGATGCAGAAGAAGACCGTGCTGCTGCAGTGTGCTGACGTCATCGTCAAGGTACAGTGTCCCAGGATTGCAACATTTTGGGCGGAAAATGACACCCTATAGAAAATATTTGTCCACTCCTTTTCCACAGTTTTACTGTGAATTTTCCGCTCCCTAAATCAACGCGTGTATTGAGTAACTATAACCCTACCACGGATAGGTATTACTAATGCCAATATTAAGTTGTGGAAGACAAAAAACAAACAGGTTAGGAAAGTATTACTATTTGTAACACCGATTAGTTTTGGCAAAGCCGAGTACATCATATGGTCTTTTTTAGGCTGATTTTCCACTCTTTATGGTTACTTTTAAGCCGAATTTTCCACTCCGCACCCTGGTTTCAAGGCAATCCTAGGACCCTGTCAAGGTACGGTCGGCCCGGAACCACCTGCCCCCCCCCCCCCCTCCCGTCACCTCAGGCCGCCGCTCCCCCCCCCCCCGTCACCTCGGGCCGCCGCTCCCCCCCCCCCATTCACCTCAGGCCGCCGCTCCCCCCCCCCCCGTCACCTCAGGCCGCCGCTCCCCCCTTCACCTCAGGCCGCCGCTCCCCCCCCCCCGTCACCTCAGGCCGCCGCTCCCCCCCCCCCCCTTCACCTCAGGCCGCCGCTCCCCCCCCCCCGTCACCTCAGGCCGCCGCTCCCCCCCCCCCCCTGTCACCTCAGGCCGCCGCTCCCCCCCCTTCACCTCAGGCCGCCGCTCCCCCCCCCCGTCACCTCAGGCCGCCGCTCCCCCCCCCCGTCACCTCAGGCCGCCGCTCCCCCCCCCCTTCACCGAGGCCGCCGCTCTGCTCCCCTATGACTGCTGCACCGGCAACTCTGTACTGTTTTTCTTCAATCTAAAAGCTTCATTATCGTTTGCAAATGTTCAGTACCAGCTTACATGTGCAATCAATGACATACAGACCTAACAGTCACCTGGAAACATTATTTTTCCGATCGTACACATTACAAACTTCACACACGCGCAGACACGGTAGGACAACAACGAATGGACCAAAGCAGACGTATTGCACTGGAAATTATTGCGTTGCACTAACCGATGGACAGACAACATCCTGACAAACAGATAACAAACATAACACGAAGACAGACGACATCCTGACAAACAGATAACAAACATAACACGTAGACAGACAACATCCTGACAAACAGATAACAAACATAACACGTAGACAGACACCATCCTGACAAACATAACAAACATAACACGTAGACAGACAACATCCTGACAAACAGATAACAAACATAACACGTAGACAGACAACATCCTGACAAACATATAACAAACATAACACGTAGACAGACAACATCCTGACAAACAGATAACAAACATAACACGTAGACGGACAACATCCTGACAAACAGATAACAAACATAACACGTAGACAGACAACATCCTGACAAACAGATAGCAAACATAACACGTAGACAGACGACATCCTGACAAACAGATAACAAGCATAACACGTAGACAGACAACATCCTGACAAACAGATAACAAACATAAAATGTAGACAGACAACATCCTGACAAACATATAACAAACATAACACGTAGACAGACAACATCCTGACAAACAGATAACACACATAACACGTAGACAGACAACATCCTGACAAACAGATAACAAACATAACACGTAGACAGACAACATCCTGGCAAACAGATAAACATAACACGTAGACAGCTGACAACATCCTGACAAACAGATAACAAACATAACACGTAGACAGATAACATCCTGACAAACATATAACAAACATAACACGTAGACAGACAACATCCTGACAAACAGATAACACACATAACACGTAGACAGACAACATCCTGACAAACAGATAACAAACATAACACGTAGACAGACAACATCCTGACAAACAGATAACAAATATAACACGTAGACAGACAACATCCTGACAAACAGATAACAAACATAACACGTAGACAGACAACATCCTGACAAACAGATAACAAACATAACACGTAGACAGACAACATCCTGACAAACAGATAACAAACATAACACATAGACAGACAACATCCTGACAAACAGATAACAAACATAACACGTAGACAGACAACATCCTGACAAACAGATAACAAACATAACACATAGACAGACAACATCCTGACAAACAGATAACAAACATAACACGTAGACAGACAACATCCTGACAAACAGATAACAAACATAACACGTAGACAGACAACATCCTGACAAACAGATAACAAACATAACACGCATAATTCCGACGCCACTTTTCAGACTACATGATTTCAACCTCAGGAGGTTTGGATATTATGAAGGGGAAAAATAATTTTGACATGGCAGATAATTTTAAAAGCACTGAAGAAAAATTCAATTGAATACCCTAAACACTTAAAAGGCAACGCTGTACTTAACTGAGAGATTTAACTGGATCTGAATTCTTGACTGTGCAATATCCGGAATTTGTGTTTCTTTGCGCAGATGAAGATTTCATCGCTGAATTGGGTGACGCACATAATTTTTCCCCGCGTTTTTTGCAAGTAAAATAATGTTTATTTTAAAGTAATTTTTGGGCTTCTCAATTTACTCCATCTATATTCAACTGTGTGCACTATATTCCGGGATCAGGAGAGTTTAGACAGTAGACACATGTGGATGAAGCCTTAACCCTCGCCCTACGGGTGGTCCTAAAACGCCCCCCCCCCCCCCTGTGGGTTTTCTTGCATAACTGTTTACACATGCGGCGCATCTTGCTGAAATTTGCTGCAGCTGAGTTTACAACAATTATACGTATGCTGTACAAATTTCATTGAAATTGGTTGAGAAATTTGGGAAATAATGACGTTTTGATGACGTTATGTTGTTGGAAAAACGATAAATGTTTGAAAAAATCGTAGAGAACAGAGTTTTGAAGCAAATTGTAAACGCAATTCAGCAAATATATAAAATATAATTTTCTTTAAAAGGGCATCTCGGATTTGCGAAATTTTGGGTTTTTGACCCCCTAAAACGAACAAAAACTTTTTTTTTAATCACCACAAAATCAAAATTTTCGAAGATGTAAAAAAAACGGAATATATGTGAGAGAACTGAGTATGGATAATACTCAAACCAAATTGCAAAGCAAATCTCTATTTTTGACTGAGTGATGCCTCCACATAAGTGTAAGAAACTCATGACGTCATTTTTTTATAACTTTTTTGGACTTTTTTGGACCAGATACGAATAAATAATTACCTTTTCTGTATTTATGAGGCAAAACTGGTCTAGGAACATGCCTTTTTGTTAACATTTAACAATTCTAATTTTCAGGTTTTCTGACAGCAAAATCGCTGTTCTGGACGTGATCGATCGAGGTCATTCACTTGACCTGGAAGGTCACTCGTTGACCCAAACCTAACAAATTGCATACCGTTAGATTTCAAACATGACATGCAACATGTTGGTTCTTACCGCGCTGCTCTATCTGGCTTGGTTTGGAAGTTAACGGGGGGGGGGGGTCTTTTTAGCCCCCCGTCCCGTAGGGCGAAGGTGAAAAAATCTCCCGTAGGTCGAGGGTTAAGGTTAAAGGGCACTTTTAGCTCTTCACAGTGACTTGTTGGGTTTGACGTTTTTCAACTTTGGCACCTCCATGTTTGACGCTCTGTTTCCAAACACTTACTAATCACCACTAGCCATTGATCAGTGACCACTGACCACTGACCACTGACCACTGACCACTGACCACTGACCACTGGCCACTGGCCACTGGCCACTGGCCACTGACCACTGACCACTGACCACTGACCACTGACCACTGACCACTGACCACTGACCACTGACCACTGACCACTGACCACTGACCACTGACCACTGACCACTGACCACTGGTGGCCGTGGTCAGGTGTCTCCGGCTCTGGAGTCTGCGGCGCTGTCGGCAGCCCAGGTGCTGCACCTGGCACGGCTTCTTGTGCTGCTCGAGTACATGGTCAGGAACCTGTACGACGCGCCTAGCTTCCTCATCGACCAGGTCAGTGTCGACTGTCGAGCCAGCCGGGTACATGGTCAGGAACCTGTACGACGCGCCTAGCTTCCTCATCGACCAGGTCAGCTTCGACTGTCGAGCCAGCCGGTACAGCCGACCGCACACGGGGTAGATATTGACAAATAGCAGGTCAGCTGGTGTATGGTAATGTAAAATAGCTAACCAGCTGGCATTTATATAAATGTAGAAGTCACTCGATATCGATTTCAAGGCAATGCGCTGCAAAATGGACCGAAACGATTTGAATGACGCCTCTGTGTGCCGGCGACTGGACGTGGTCAGTGTATGTCGGTGTGGCGCCCTCTGACGCCTCTGTGTGCCGGCGACTGGACGTGGTCAGTGTATGTCTCTGTGTCGGTGTGGCGCCCTCTGACGCCTCTGTGTGCCGGCGACTGGACGTGGTCAGTGTATGTCGGTGTGGCGCCCTCTGACGCCTCTGTGTGCCGGCGACTGGACGTGGTCAGTGTATGTCTCTGTGTCGGTGTGGCGCCCTCTGACGCCTCTGTGTGCCGGCGACTGGACGTGGTCAGTGTATGTCTCTGTGTCGGTGTGGCGCCCTCTGACGCTTCTGTGTGCCGGCGACTGGACGTGGTCAGTGTATGTCTCTGTGTCGGTGTGGCGCCCTCTGACGCCTCTGTGTGCCGGCGACTGGACGTGGTCAGTGTATGTCTCTGTGTCGGTGTGGCGCCCTCTGACGCCTCTGTGTGCCGGCGACTGGACGTGGTCAGTGTATGTCTCTGTGTCGGTGTGGCGCCCTCTGACGCTTCTGTGTGCCGGCGACTGGACGTGGTCAGTGTATGTCTCTGTGTCGGTGTGGCGCCCTCTGACGCCTCTGTGTGCCGGCGACTGGACGTGGTCAGTGTATGTCGGTGTGGCGCCCTCTGACGCCTCTGTGTGTCGGCGACTGGACGTGGTCAGTGTATGTCTCTGTGTCGGTGTGGCGCCCTCTGACGCCTCTGTGTGCCGGCGACTGGACGTGGTCAGTGTATGTCTCTGTGTCGTTGTGGCGCCCTCTGACGCCTCTGTGTGCCGGCGACTGGACGTGGTCAGTGTATGTCGGTGTGGCGCCCTCTGACGCCTCTGTGTGCCGGCGACTGGACGTGGTCAGTGTATGTCGGTGTGGCGCCCTCTGACGCCTCTGTGTGCCGGCGACTGGACGTGGTCAGTGTATGTCTCTGTGTCGGTGTGGCGCCCTCTGACGCCTCTGTGTGCCGGTGACTGGACGTGGTCAGTGTATGTCGGTGTGGCGCCCTCTGACGCCTCTGTGTGCCGGCGACTGGACGTGGTCAGTGTATGTCGGTGTGGCGCCCTCTGACGCCTCTGTGTGCCGGCGACTGGACGTGGTCAGTGTATGTCTCTGTGTCGGTGTGGCGCCCTCTGACGCCTCTGTGTGCCGGCGACTGGACGTGGTCAGTGTATGTCGGTGTGGCGCCCTCTGACGCCTCTGTGTGCCGGCGACTGGACGTGGTCAGTGTATGTCTCTGTGTCGGTGTGGCGCCCTCTGACGCCTCTGTGTGCCGGTGACTGGACGTGGTCAGTGTATGTCTGTGTCGGTGTGGCGCCCTCTGACGCCTTTGTGTGCCGGCGTTGCCCGCGGCGCTGCAGGTGAAGAGTAACCTGCTGGGTCGGGTGCCGGGGGCAGAGAAGCTCTACATCCCATGTAAGGAGGTGGACGCAGGCGGCGGCGGGACGGCGGCTGGCGAGCCGCCCTGCTTCTACAGTCTGACCCACAGCGACAACGGCGGTACCGACTCTGCGCGGCTCGACGGCCTGGTGAGGAAGCGGCGCGGGAGGGGAGGGCCGGCTGGTATGCAGGGAGACCGCGCCAGAAGTGTGGATCGGAGCTCCATTACAGCACTGTGCACAGTGCACATGACGAAACCCGAAACTGTCTGTTGATAGCGACAACACTGGATCTGTTGTTTGTCGATTGTTTGTTTGTCATTTGCTTTCAGCGAATTATCTGGATATGTAAGTGTAAATGGCGTATTGTTCTCGAACATACCTGTGCCGTAATTTTAGCTGAGCGGAGTGATTGCGTCCGAGAGCCGTCTGACTCGGTACCGGCTGTCCGTGTCCCGGCAGGCGAACAGTTTTCTGCTGAGCACGCCTGAGGTGCTGGACTACCGCACTTTCCACGCGGCGCTGGTGTCGCTGCTGCAGGTCGCCGGTCAGGCGGACCAGCTGGCCGGCCGCCAGGCGCCGCTGACCGCTGCCGGACGCGCCAACGGCCACTACTGCTTCAGCGTCGCCTGGCGGTGGGTGCTTGTCCCCCGACGGGCACACGACACTGGCGGGGGAGGCTGGGGCGGGGGTGCACGCTTCATGGCATGGTGTTGGATGGCGGCTGGGTGCAAAGGCCCGTGTCCGTCACACTGTACCTGACCCGCCCCGTGTGTCCGTCACACTGTAACTGACCCGCCCCGTGTGTCCGTCACACTGTAACTGACCCCGCCCCGTGTGTCCGTCACACTGTAACTGACCCGCCCCGTGTGTCCGTCACACTGTAACTGACCCCGCCCCGTGTGTCCGTCACACTGTAACTGACCCGCCCCGTGTGTCCGTCACACTGTAACTGACCCGCCCCGTGTGTCCGTCACACTGTAACTGACCCGCCCCGTGTGTCCGTCACACTGTAACTGACCCGCCCCGTGTGTCCGTCACACTGTAACTGACCCGCCCCGTGTGTCCGTCACACTGTAACTGACCCCGCCCCGTGTGTCCGTCACACTGTAACTGACCCCGCCCCGTGTGTCCGTCACACTGTAACTGACCCGCCCCGTGTGTCCGTCACACTGTAACTGACCCGCCCCGTGTGTCCGTCACACTGTAACTGACCCGCCCCGTGTGTCCGTCACATTGTAACTGACCCGCCCCGTGTGTCCGTCACACTGTACCTGATCCGCCCCGTGTGTCCGTCACACTGTAACTGACCCGCCCCGTGTGTCCGTCACACTGTAACTGACCCGCCCCGTGTGTCCGTCACACTGTAACTGACCCCGCCCCGTGTGTCCGTCACACTGTACCTGACCCGCCCCGTGTGTCCGTCACACTGTAACTGACCCGCCCCGTGTGCCCGTCACACTGTAACTGACCCGCCCCGTGTGTCCGTCACACTGTAACTGACCCCGCCCCGTGTGCCCGTCACACTGTAACTGACCCGCCCCGTGTGCCCGTCACACTGTAACTGACCCGCCCCGTGTGTCCGTCACACTGTAACTGACCCGCCCCGTGTGTCCGTCACACTGTAACTGACCCGCCCCGTGTGTCCGTCACACTGTAACTGACCCGCCCCGTGTGCCCGTCACACTGTAACTGACCCCGCCCCGTGTGCCCGTCACACTGTACCTGACCCGCCCCGTGTGCCCGTCACACTGTAACTGACCCCGCCCCGTGTGCCCGTCACACTGTAACTGACCCGCCCCGTGTGTCCGTCACACTGTAACTGACCCCGCCCCGTGTGTCCGTCACACTGTAACTGACCCGCCCCGTGTGTCCGTCACATTGTAACTGACCCGCCCCGTGTGTCCGTCACACTGTAACTGACCCGCCCCGTGTGCCCGTCACACTGTAACTGACCCCGCCCCGTGTGTCCGTCACACTGTAACTGACCCGCCCCGTGTGTCCGTCACACTGTAACTGACCCCGCCCCGTGTGTCCGTCACACTGTAACTGACCCGCCCCGTGTGTCCGTCACACTGTAACTGACCCCGCCCCGTGTGTCCGTCACACTGTAACTGACCCGCCCCGTGTGTCCGTCACACTGTAACTGACCCGCCCCGTGTGTCCGTCACATTGTAACTGACCCGCCCCGTGTGTCCGTCACACTGTAACTGATCCGCCCCGTGTGTTCGTCACATTGTAACTGACCCGTCCCGTGTGTCCGTCACATTGTAACTGACCCGCCTCGTGTGTCCGTCACACTGTAACTGATCCGCCCAGTGTGTCCGTCACATTGTAACTGACCCGCCCCGTGTGTCCGTCACACTGTAACTTACCCGCCCCGTGTGTCCGTCACACTGTAACTGACCCGCCCCGTGTGTCCGTCACACTGTAACTGACCCGCCCCGTGTGCCCGTCACACTGTAACTGACCCCGCCCCGTGTGCCCGTCACACTGTAACTGACCCGCCCCGTGTGTCCGTCACACTGTAACTGACCCCGCCCCGTGTGTCCGTCACACTGTAACTGACCCGCCCCGTGTGTCCGTCACACTGTAACTGACCCGCCCCGTGTGTCCGTCACATTGTAAGTGACCCGCCCCGTGTGTCCGTCACACTGTAACTGACCCGCCCCGTGTGTCCGTCACACTGTAACTGACCCGCCCCGTGTGCCCGTCACACTGTAACTGACCCGCCCCGTGTGTCCGTCACACTGTAACTGACCCCGCCCCGTGTGCCCGTCACACTGTAACTGACCCGCCCCGTGTGCCCGTCACACTGTAACTGACCCGCCCCGTGTGTCCGTCACACTGTAACTGACCCGCCCCGTGTGTCCGTCACACTGTAACTGACCCGCCCCGTGTGTCCGTCACACTGTAACTGACCCGCCCCGTGTGTCCGTCACACTGTAACTGACCCGCCCTGTGTGTCCGTCACACTGTAACTGACCCGCCCCGTGTGTCCGTCACACTGTAACTGACCCGCCCCGTGTGTCCGTCACACTGTAACTGACCCGCCCCGTGTGTCCGTCACACTGTAACTGACCCGCCCCGTGTGTCCGTCACACTGTAACTGACCCGCCCCGTGTGTCCGTCACATTGCAACTGACCCGCCCCGTGTGTCCGTCACACTGTAACTGACCCGCCCCGTGTGTCCGTCACACTGTAACTGACCCGCCCCGTGTGCCCTTCACACTGTAACTGACCCGCCCCGTGTGTCCGTCACACTGTAACTGACCCGCCCCGTGTGTCCGTCACAATGTAACTGACCCCGCCCCGTGTGTTCGTCACATTGTAACTGACCCGCCCCGTGTGTCCGTCACACTGTAACTGACCCGCCCCGTGTGCCCGTCACACTGTAACTGACTCGCCCCGTGTGTCCGTCACACTGTAACTGACCCCGCCCCGTGTGTCCGTCACACTGTAACTGACCCGCCCCGTGTGTCCGTCACACTGTAACTGACCCGCCCCGTGTGTCCGTCACATTGTAAGTGACCCGCCCCGTGTGTCCGTCACACTGTAACTGATCCGCCCAGTGTGTCCGTCACATTGTAACTGACCCGCCCCGTGTGTCCGTCACACTGTAACTTACCCGCCCCGTGTGTCCGTCACACTGTAACTGACCCGCCCCGTGTGTCCGTCACACTGTAACTGACCCGCCCCGTGTGCCCGTCACACTGTAACTGACCCCGCCCCGTGTGCTCGTCACACTGTAACTGACCCGCCCCGTGTGTCCGTCACACTGTAACTGACCCCGCCCCGTGTGTCCGTCACACTGTAACTGACCCGCCCCGTGTGTCCGTCACACTGTAACTGACCCGCCCCGTGTGTCCGTCACATTGTAAGTGACCCGCCCCGTGTGTCCGTCACACTGTAACTGACCCGCCCCGTGTGTCCGTCACACTGTAACTGACCCGCCCCGTGTGCCCGTCACACTGTAACTGACCCGCCCCGTGTGTCCGTCACACTGTAACTGACCCCGCCCCGTGTGCCCGTCACACTGTAACTGACCCGCCCCGTGTGCCCGTCACACTGTAACTGACCCGCCCCGTGTGTCCGTCACACTGTAACTGACCCGCCCCGTGTGTCCGTCACACTGTAACTGACCCGCCCCGTGTGTCCGTCACACTGTAACTGACCCGCCCCGTGTGTCCGTCACACTGTAACTGACCCGCCCCGTGTGTCCGTCACACTGTAACTGACCCGCCCCGTGTGTCCGTCACACTGTAACTGACCCGCCCCGTGTGTCCGTCACACTGTAACTGACCCGCCCCGTGTGTCCGTCACACTGTAACTGACCCGCCCCGTGTGTCCGTCACACTGTAACTGACCCGCCCCGTGTGTCCGTCACATTGCAACTGACCCGCCCCGTGTGTCCGTCACACTGTAACTGACCCGCCCCGTGTGTCCGTCACACTGTAACTGACCCGCCCCGTGTGCCCGTCACACTGTAACTGACCCGCCCCGTGTGTCCGTCACACTGTAACTGACCCGCCCCGTGTGTCCGTCACAATGTAACTGACCCCGCCCCGTGTGTTCGTCACATTGTAACTGACCCGCCCCGTGTGTCCGTCACACTGTAACTGACCCGCCCCGTGTGTCCGTCACACTGTAACTGACCCGCCCCGTGTGCCCGTCACACTGTAACTGACCCGCCCCGTGTGTCCGTCACACTGTAACTGACCCGCCCCGTGTGTCCGTCACACTGTAACTGACCCGCCCCGTGTGTCCGTCACATTGTAACTGACCCGCCCCGTGTGTCCGTCACACTGTACCTGACCCGCCCCGTGTGTCCGTCACACTGTAACTGACCCGCCCCGTGTGCCCGTCACACTGTAACTGACCCGCCCCGTGTGTCCGTCACACTGTAACTGACCCCGCCCCGTGTGCCCGTCACACTGTAACTGACCCGCCCCGTGTGCCCGTCACACTGTAACTGACCCGCCCCGTGTGTCCGTCACACTGTAACTGACCCCGCCCCGTGTGTCCGTCACACTGTAACTGACCCGCCCCGTGTGTCCGTCACACTGTAACTGACCCGCCCCGTGTGTCCGTCACATTGTAACTGACCCGCCCCGTGTGTCCGTCACACTGTAACTGACCCGCCCCGTGTGTCCGTCACACTGTAACTGACCCGCCCCGTGTGCCCGTCACACTGTAACTGACCCGCCCCGTGTGCCCGTCACACTGTACCTGACCCGCCCCGTGTGTCCGTCACACTGTAACTGACCCGCCCCGTGTGCCCGTCACACTGTAACTGACCCGCCCCGTGTGTCCGTCACACTGTAACTGACCCCGCCCCGTGTGTCCGTCACACTGTAACTGACCCGCCCCGTGTGTCCGTCACACTGTAACTGACCCGCCCCGTGTGTCCGTCACACTGTAACTGACCCCGCCCCGTGTGTCCGTCACACTGTAACTGACCCGCCCCGTGTGTCCGTCACATTGTAACTGACCCGCCCCGTGTGTCCGCCACACTGTAACTGACCCGCCCCGTGTGTCCGTCACACTGTAACTGACCCGCCCCGTGTGTCCGTCACATTGTAACTGACCCGCCCCGTGTGTCCGCCACATTGTAACTGACCCCGCCCCGTGTGTCCGTCACACTGTAACTGACCCGCCCCGTGTGTCCGTCACACTGTAACTGACCCGCCCCGTGTGTCCGTCACACTGTAACTGACCCGCCCCGTGTGTCCGTCACACTGTAACTGACCCGCCCCGTGTGTCCGTCACACTGTACCTGACCCGCCCGTGTGTTCGTCACACTGTAACTGACCCGCCCCGTGTGTCCGTCACATTGTAACTGACCCCGCCCCGTGTGTCCGTCACATTGTAACTGACCCGCCCCGTGTGCCCGTCACACTGTAACTGACCCGCCCCGTGTGTCCGTCACACTGTAACTGACCCGCCCCGTGTGTCCGTCACACTGTAACTGACCCGCCCCGTGTGTCAGTCACATTGTAACTGACCCGCCCCGTGTGCACGTCACACTGTAACTGACCCGCCCCGTGTGTTCGTCACATTGTAACTGACCCGCCCCGTGTGTCCGTCACAATGTAACTGACCCGCCCCGTGTGTCCGTCACAATGTAACTGACCCGCCCCGTGTGTCCGTCACACTGTAACTGACCCGCCCCGTGTGTCCGTCACACTGTAACTGACCCGCCCCGTGTGTCCGTCACACTGTAACTGACCCCGCCCCGCGTGTCCGTCACACTGTAACTGACCCGCCCCGTGTGTCCGTCACATTGTAACTGACCCGCCCCGTGTTTCCGTCACACTGTAACTGATCCGCCCCGTGTGTCAGTCACATTGTAACTGACCCGCCCCATGTGCCCGTCACATTGTAACTGACCCCGCCCCGTGTGTCCGTCACATTGTAACTGACCCGCCCCGTGTGCCCGTCACACTGTAACTGATCCGCCCCGTGTGTTCGTCACATTGTAACTGACCCGTCCCGTGTGTCCGTCACACTGTAACTGACTTGCCCCGTGTGTCCGTCAGACTGTGCACCTCGCTGCCCCCGTCGGAGTCGTTTCTGGAGGAGATGTGTGCCGGGCCCGAGTCTGGCGGTCCGGCCCGGCTGCTGCTCTCGCTCGTCTGGGGACCGCGGGCCGCCCACAAACTGTACGCCAGCACCATCAAGGTGAGGAAGCCAGAGACGGCCCAACAAACACCCCCGTGACGTGGTGTGGGCACTGCGGCAATCCGGCGCCGTAGGACAGGTCCAGTAGTGTTACACCCCCGTGACGTGGTGTGGGTACTGCGGCAATCCGGCGCCGTAGGACAGGTCCAGTAGTGTTACACCCCCGTGACGTGGTGTGGGCACTGCGGCAATCCGGCGCCGTAGGACAGGTCCAGTAGTGTTACACCCCCGTGACGTGGTGTGGGCACTGCGGCAATCCGGCAATCCGGGTCCCGAGGACAGGTCCAGTAGTGTTCATTGGAATTCACACGTTTTGCTTGGATACCGATTCTGCCTTGGCATCACTGTAGAACCTATAATGCAACTGAGAGTGATATTATATTTTCCTGGGCGCCATATTACCATTGCAGCCGTTGTGGCCCCATAAAACACCAATCATCATCACCATATTTTTTTCCGGAATGACACTGATAATCTATTGGAGTAAGCGCTGAAGAACGTGGTGGCGAAAGTTTTGACTACTCCTTGTGCAAATCTGCAGGACGCTCTGGTGAAGCAGGGCCTGACAGCGCACAAGGCCGATTCGCTGCTGGAGAACGTGGGCCACCAGGTCAGCGACGTGTCACGTGACGTGCAGCTGGTGCAGCGCGTGGCCGGCCAGCTGGGCCAGCTGCAGCGGCCCCGGCTGCTGGACGTGCTGGCGCTGCACGCCGCCATCGCCAAGACCCAGGTCAGCCACCGGGGAACGCTGGCGGACTCTGAGGGGTGGTAACCGTCTGTGTGAGTTGGCTGACCTCATCTGCCGTGCAAAGCAAGAAACACGTATGACAATTTTTGGCAAAATATATTTGTGTTTGCATCATTCGATTCGTCTCGTGAAGGCGCATTTGATGGTATGATTCATTTGACGGTAACTTCAGTTTTTGGAAAAGTTATGTCCCAAAACTGTTTTACGAGAACGCGTATGTCAAATATATCCGTCCCAATGCAAAGGTGAAAACACGTATGTCATAGATTTGGTAGAATAATCACGTATGTCAGACATACGTGTTTTTCATCGCATCCATAAGCTAAATACGTATGTATAAACTGCACCGACAAAAACACGTATGTCGTGACATACGTGTTTTTGTCGCTGCACATGATACGTGACTGTGACTGCTGCTGACCGCGCCTGTGCGAGACTTGCACGCGGCCGTGACCTCCCGATCTTTCTACCCTCGGCTAGTTTAACACATCATTTTTGCTTGGTGTCGTTTCCAATGAAATGGGGTACACTTGCCCTGAAAACGATAAGTGTTTTACAGTACTCGAACTGCTTATACGGGCCACTTCGGTAGATACTCAGGGCATAAAACGTGTATGTTAAAGCTAAATCGACATACGTGTTTTCGCAAATATCAGCATGTGAAAAATACCCGAACATACGTGGTTTTGCCACGTTTTCGGCGACATCACGTTGCTTTACCTTTGCATTAAGCCACTTTCTGAAGCCAAAGAAAGCCTGGCAAAAAGCTTTCTATCGTTTTCAGCTGATCTTAAAAAAAATACAAAATTATTCGTACGACCAAATTCCGGCATGAGCTGATTCCAAAGATGTAAAGCTTTAATAGATACAAAAGCATGTCACGGATTTTACGGCACAGGAACAGAAAATGTGCTCTCCTGAACATTTTCAGAATCGCCGAAAACCGTGACATGCGTGTTTCTTCTTCCTTTGCACGGCAGTGATTCTGTGTGTTGTCTGACCTGATGTGTGTGTGTGTTGTCTGACACTGATTGTCTGTGTGTTGTCTGACCTGATGTCTGTGTGTGTTGTCCTGGGCCTGCTGTCTGTGTTTGTTGTCTGACCTGATGTTATGTGTGTGTGTTGTCTGACCTGATGTCTGTGTGTTGTCCTGACCTGATGTCTGTGTGTTGTCTGACCTGATGTCTGTGTTTGTTGTCTGACCTGATGTATGTGTGTGTGTTGTCCTGACCTGATGTCTGTGTGTTGTCTGTCCCTGATGTCTATGTGTTGTCTGACCTGATGTCTGTGTGTGTTGTCTGGCCTGCTGTCTGTGTTTGTTGTCTGACCTGATGTAGTGTGTTGTTGTCTGACCTGATGTTTGTGTGTTGTCTGACCCGATGTCTGTGTGTGTGTTGTCTGACCTGATGTCTGTGTGTTGTCTGGACATGATGTCTGTGTGTTGTCTGACCTGATGTTCTGTGTGTTGTCTGTGTGTTCTCTGACATGATGTCTGTGTGTTGTCTGACCTGATGTCTGTGTGTTGTCTGACCCCGATGTCTGTGTGTTGTCTGACCTGATGTCTGTGTGTGTTGTCTGGCCTGCTGTCTGTGTTTGTTGTCTGACCTGATGTATGTGTGTGTGTTGTCTGACCTGATGTCTGTGTGTTGTCTGACCTGATGTATGTGTGTTGTCTGACCTGATGTCTGTGTTTGTTGTCTGACCTGATGTATGTGTGTGTGTTGTCTGACCTGATGTCTGTGTGTTGTCTGTCCTGATGTCTGTATGTTGTCTGACCTGGATGTCTGTGTGTGTTGTCTGGCCTGCTGTCCTGTGTTGTTGTCTGACCTGAATGTATGTGTGTGTTGTCTTGACCTGATGTTTGTGTGTTGTCTGACCGATGTCTGTGTGTGTGTTGTCTGACCTGATGTCTGTGTGTTGTCTGACATGATGTCTGTGTGTTGTCTGACCTGATGTCTGTGTGTTTGTCTGTGTGTTGTCTGACATGATGTCTGTGTGTTGTCTGACCTGATGTCTGTGTGTTGTCTGTGTGTTCTCTGACATGATGTCTGTGTGTTGTCCTGACCTGATGTCTGTGTGTTGTCTGACCCCGATGTCTGTGTGTTGTCCTGACCTGATTGGCTGTGTGCTGTCTGACCCCGATGTCTGTGTGTTGTCTGACCTGATGGCTGTGTGCTGTCTGACCTGATGTCTGTGTGTTGTCTGTGTGTTGTCCTGGACATGATGTCCTGTGTGTTGTCTGACCTGATGTCTGTGTGTTGTCTGTGTGTCTCTGACATGATGTCTGTGTGTTGTCTGACCTGAATGTCTGTGGTATGTCTGTGTGTTCTCTGACATGATGTCTGTGTGTTGTCTACCTGATGTCTGTGTGTTGTCTGACCTGATGTCTGTGTGTGTTGTCTGACCTGATGTCTGTGTGTTGTCTGACCCGATGTCCTGTGTGTTGTCTGACCTGATGGCTGTCGTGCTGTCCTGGATCCCGATGTCTGTGTGGGTCGTTGCCGTCTGCAGGTCAGCCTGGACGCCCAGTTACAGCCGGCCCGAGCCAGTGATGGTGGGGAGTAGGGTGATCGAGCCGGCGTCGGCCGCCTCCCAGGCGAGGAGGTGGCCGCCGCCCTGCTGCCGCCCGCCGTCATCGCGCTCTAATCGACACCGTCTCCGGCTGCACTCAGGTGAGGGGCCAGAGCTGCGGGACTCCATCACCCCCACTCTGACCCAGACGTGGTCCATCGTGTGACAGCTGTTTGAGAGCAGGGCAGCTGGAGAGAGAGAGAGGGAAGAGAGAGAGAGAGAGAGAGAAGAGAGAGAGAGAGAGAGAGACAGAAGATAGAGAAGAGAGAGAGAGAGAGAGAGAGAGAGATCGAGAGAGAGGAGCGAGAGCGTTGAGAGCGAGAGCGAGGAGCGAGAGCGTGAGAGCGAGAGCGAGAGAGCGAGAGCACGAGAGCGAGAGAGCGAGAGAGCGAGAGCGAGGAGCGAGAGCGAGAGCGAGAGCGAGAGAGAGCGAGAGAGAGCGAGAGAAGAGCGAGAGAGAGAGCGAAGAGACGAGAGCGAGTCAGGAGAGAGCGAGAGAGAGAGGCGAGAGGAGAGAGCGAGAGAGGAGGAGAGCGAGAGAGAGAGCGAGAGAGAGCGAGAGAGACGAGAGCGAGAGAGAGAGAGGCGAGAGAGAGAGCGAGAGGAGAGAGAGCGAGAGAGAGAGCGGAGAGCGAGACGAAGAGAGCGAGAGAGAGAGAGAGAGATGAGAGCCGAGAGAGAGAGAGCAGAGAGAGAGAGAGCGAGAGAGAGAGCGAGAGAGAGAGCGAGAGAGAGAGCGAGAGAGAGCGAGAGAGCTGCGTCAGGAGAAGGTTCACAGCTGCCTGCGCTGACAATCGTGCCAGTCTCGCCGTGAATGACGTTTCGGTCTCGGCGGCGCTGAAGTAGGCTAGGGCCAGTCGTCGGCCACATTGGCGGCTGACGTGTTGGGAAAACGTCTATCTTCCGTCATAGCGCAGCGACTGGAGCGAGCGACGCGAGCGGCAGTGAGTGTTACGTGTCTGCCGGTGTCTGAATGACTCTGCGGCCCTGTACGCTGTGTGTGTGTGTGAGTGTGTGTGGTGTGTGTGTGTGAGTGTGTGTGTGTGTGTGTGTGTGTGTGTGTGTGTGTTGTGTGTGTGTGTGTGTGTGTGTGTGTGTGTCGTGTGTGTGCGGGTGCGGTGCGGGTGCGCGGTGGTGCGGGGTGCGGGTGCGGGTGCGGGTGCGGTGTGCGGGTGCGAGGTGCGGGTGCGGCGTGCGGGTGCGGGGTGCGGCGTGCGGGTGCGGGTCGGGTGCGGGTTGCGGGTGCGGGTGCGGGTGGCGGGTGCGGGTGCGCGGGTGGCGGGTGCGGGTGGGTGCGGTGCGGGGTGCGGGTGCGGGTGCGGGTGCGGGGTTGCGGGTGGGGTGTGGGGTGGTGTGGGTGTGGTGTGTGGGTGTGTGTTGGGTGTGGTGTGTGAGTGGGTGTGTGTGTGTGTGTGTGAGGTGTGGGTGTGAGGTTGTGGTGTGTGGTGGGTGGTGGTCTGTGTGGTGTGGGATGTGTGTGTGGGTGTGTGTGTGGGTGTGTGTGTGGGGTGTGTGTGTGGTGTGTGTGTGTAGGTGAGTGTGTGGGTGTGTGTGTGGGTGTGTGTGTGGTGTGTGTGTGGGTGTGTGTGTGGTGTGTGTGTGGGTGTGTGTGTGGGTGTGTGTGGGTGTGTGTGTGGTGGGTGTGTGTGTGGGTGTGTGTGTGGGTGTGTGTGTGGGTGTGGTGTGTGTGTGGTGTGTGTGTGTGGGTGTGTGGGTGTGTGTGTGTGTGTGTGGTGTGTGTGTGTGTGTGTGTGTGTGTGTGTGTGTGTGTGTGTGTGTGTGTGTGTGTGTGTGTGTTGTGTGTGTGTGTGTGTGTGTGTGTGTGAGTGTGTGTGTGTGTGTGTGTGGGTGTGTGTGTGGGTCGTGGGTGTGGGTGTGGTGTAGTGGGTGGTTGGGTGGGTGGGTGGTTGGGTGGGTGGTGTGGGTGGGTGGGTGTGTGGGTGGGTGTGTGTGGGTGTTGTGTGTGTGTGTGTGTGTGTGTGTGTGTGTGTTGTGTGTGTGTGTGTGTGTGTGTGTGTGTGTGTCTGTGTGTGGGTGTCTGTGTGTGTGACGGGTCTGTCTGTGCCCACCAGTGAGAGTCTGCTGGACTGTCTGGCTGAGGACGGCTCGGAGCCGTCGCTGCCGTCGACGGCCACGCGTCGTGCCTACAGCCAACCTGCTGAGCGTGGTGTCGCCGCGGCGCGCCGCACTAGCAGTTTCCCGTTCGCCGACGGGGTGCGCCGCCTGCCTGCCCGACCGACGCTGCGACGCACCCTGGACCGACTGGGCACGCCGGCCGCCGCCGCCCGAGACACGGGAATTCTCTCAGAACTGGGGTACGGAGTGGCAGACGGACACTGAATAGGGCACAGAGAGCTGGCTGTGGATCGGACTCGCCGGGTGCGGGGATCAGGGGACTGGTCTTATATGGCGACATGGTGGGTGTCAGAACGGACACTGATAGAGCAACAGAGAGCCTGGCTGTGGATCGGACAGCGGTGTCGGGGATCAGGGACTGGTCTTATATGGCGACATGGTGGGTGTCAGACGGACACTGATAGGGCACAGAGAGCTGGCTGTGATCGACAGCGGTGGCGGGGATCAGGACTGGTCTTATATGGCGGACATGTGTGGGTGTCAAGACGGACACACTGATAGGGGCACAGATAGCT
>JAXIVJ010004736.1:72500-80109 GCA_036785665.1 Chirona hameri | reverse complement strand
AGAGAGAGAGAGAGAGAGAGAAAGAGAGATAGAGAGAGAGAGACCCTGACTGCGATGGCCTGTGGCTGGTGGCAGCGGTCGCACTCAAGGGTCAGGTAACGTCAGAGGGCGGGGATGACCGTGTCCAGGTACGTCGGGCACGTAAAACTCTCGCTTCTAAATTTTGCCGGACGCCTGGAATTGCTTGATCGGTTGGTGGGGTCAGGGCCTGCACAACAAGCTATGCTTAGCGCGGGACCTGACCTCGAAAATCCATCCATTCAAAAACATTCGGAGTATTTTTTTTTATTTTAAATAATTTTAAAAAAAATCGTTCTACGATTTTGAACTAGAGGCCGGCAATGGGATCGGGGCATTGCCTTGGGATCAAAATCTTAATTTGGTTTTCCCCCCTTGGGGGTTTATTTTGCCCCCCTCAGGATCGGCGGCTAGTAATGGATTTTGGGACGCTGTATCGCGCACGTGACCTGCGAGTAGTAAGTCTGTGTCACCAACCGTGTGATCTGAGGAGGCGAAAAAGAGGCCCTTCTCTGAGGCCCTTTTCGGCGCGCTGCGCGCGCCGAAAAGGGCCGACGAGACAGAGTGAAGCGCGGTATCATAAGCTCTTTACTACACGAAGCGTGGTCTTTAGAGAGTTTAGAGGACTTCAGAGGCCCTTTAGGCCCACCAGGGCCCTCTCTGAAAGACCAGAGGGCTCCTTGGACGTTCAAAAGAGGCCTGTGCATGTCAGAGGGGCCCCTGTCCAGACCGAAAGGGCCCCTGAGTGGGTCAGAGGGCCCCCTGAGCACGTCGAATGGGCCCCCTGAACACGTCGAATGGGCCCCTAGCCAGCACAGAGGGGCCCCTGGGCAGGTTGACAGGCCCCTGAGTATGTCGACAGGGCGACAAAGCGGCCAGCGCAGTCCTTTTCCAGTTCATAAGGGCCCCTGAGCAGGTTGGAGGCCCCTGCACAGACCAGAAGGCCCCTAGGAAGTTAAGAGGGCCCCTGTGCAGATCAGAGGGGCCCTGACCAGACCGAAAGGGCACCTAGGTGGGTCAGAAGGGCCCCTGAACATGCCGAATGAGGCCCTAACCAGCACGGAGGGGCCCCAGGGCAGGTCGGAGGGCCCTCGGAGCATGTTGCAAGGCGACAAAGCAGCCAGTGCAGTCCCTTGCTAGGTCGGAAGGGCCCCTTAGAAGGTTAAAGGGCCCTGGAGAGACCAGAGGACCCCTGGAAAGTTAAAAGGGCCCCTGCGCAGATCGGAGGGGCCCCTAAGGGTCCCTGGGCCGGTCGGAAGGCCTCTTGAACATGCCGGATGAGTTCCTAGCCAGACTGGAGGGGCCCCTGGGCAGGCCGGAGGGGCCCCTGAGCAGGGGCGGTGGATTGCGGGGCAGGGTACCCAAAATTCCCCCCAGTGGAAAATCCTGGCGGGCAAAGGGTAGTTTTGCCCTCCCCAGATTTTGGCCTGCTTAATCTGGGGGCAACATGACCCTTCCCCTCCCCAGGATTTGCATTTTAGGGGGATTTTGGGTACCCTGCGCCCCGTAATCCTTGAGGATGTCGGCAGGCCGACAAAGAAGCCAGTGCAGTCCCTGGCCAGGTCGGAAGGACCTCTGAACAGGCCGAATGGGCCCCTTGAAACACAAGAGGGGCTTCTTGGAAGGTCAGAGGAGTCTCTGGTGAGACCGGAAGGGTCAAAGCACGTAGAGATCCCAGATGAAGATTAAATACAAAGAGGACTTACTCCACAATACAAATATTAAAAGCGGAGCTTTCTGGTATATTGTAACACCCTTCGTCAGGGTGCTACAATATACCTGAAAGATCCGATTTTATTTTTTCCTGTAGAGTAAGCCCTCTTTGTATTATATATATATATATATATATATATATATATATATATATATATATATATATATATATATATATATATATATATATATATATATATATCACCCACCCCACATCATGTTTTTTTTTCGCTTTGCGGATCCCAGATGAGTCCCTGAACAGGTCGGAAGGGCGTAGAAAAGGTCAGAGGGGCCGCTAGACGATCTGAAGGGACCTTGGGCCTTTCAACAGTAAGAATACAGTTGTACAGGGAATAACACTCAAAATTTTCGCGCCGCTCCGCGGCACAATTTGTTTCAGAGTTCCAGGTCTTGAGCTTAACCCGCGCCGTGCCGGTGCTCGGCGCCAACTTCGCCGTGCCGGGGGGGGGGGGGTGTTTAGAACCCCCCCCCTCAAACTAAAAAAATAAAAGGGCTAGAAAGATGCAGGAAATTGTGTTCGAAAGCTCTCGAGAAGTACATTCGAAAGTACTTAAGATATTTTTTCCTAAAGCCAATATTGAGGTCACCAGAGGTCATCAAAGGTCAAATTGTCCTGTTTTAGGACATTGCTACAGAAATTCCTATATATCTCAGAAACGATGATAGTTAGAAAGAAACGGAAAAAATCAAACGCCAGCCAGTGAAATTTGTAATCGCTAAGGTGTCCTCAGATTTGATCTCAGGTCAGTATTTGAGGCTTTAGAGGTCAAAAAGAAAAAAATGCAGTTTTTTTGCTAAATCGTGTTTTGCTATTAACTTTTTACTTAATAAAGATAACGGAAAACTCTTTACGCCATTGTGTTTATCTTGTCAAGGCGCTTTGAATGATATATATGGTGACCTTGTTAATTCAACTTAACAATTTGACCAAAGGTCAAGGTCATGTGGTGACCCAAGTAGGTCATGTTGCATATGGGAAGATGTACCTCGACGAGAAAAACACATTGGTGTCGGTTTCACTTCTCTATCGTCATTATGTCGAGAGTTATTGACATACAACTGTTGGTGACCTCGGATGACCTCGGGTGACCCTGTAGGGGTCAGTGAACAAAAATGGCACCACGGTCATTTTGAATGGGCTATAATAACATGATCCAGAAGGAACTAGACTGATATCTTGCGTATCTTTGGAATAGGAAGCATTTGAACATTTCCCCATTGACTTATAATGGGGAGGTCACGAAATTGACCCGACCTTAGGTCGCTGATATAACCAAAAATCAAGATAAACAAATTGTAGATACATATGACCTTATAAAATCCTGTAAGTATAAAACCGATCATCTAAAAACTGTGACTGTGGTATGACCACAAGTTTTTTTGGAGGTGGGGTCACGTGACCTGGTCTGGTGACCTGACCTGAGATGACCCGATGTATTTTTTTTATAAATAATGTGCGCAATTGATGCCCGGACAGCTGTGTCAAAAAACGGGGTGCTGCGCGCCGCCGTTTTTTCGCTATCCTCGAAAAACCTGAGGGGGGTGTCTAAACACCTCCGCCCCCGGCACGGCGCGGGTTAACAAAAATATTCCAAGTTATTATAGCTGATTCCAATTTCGTGTCGCTGGTTCCAAAGTTGATGTGGCAGTTTGCTAACTCCAGCTCTTAAACGTTGGTATGGCCCATGCCATACCTGCGATACTGAATTCCCCAGCCTTGTAACGTGCCTTTTTATGCGTTTTTTTTTGGGGGGGGGGGGCCTTTCAACGCTTGGGAAGGGGCCCTTTCAACGCTCGGGAAGGGGCCCTTTCGAGGCGTCGCCCCTCCCTGGACGAAATCCTGGCTACGTGCCTGATTCATCTGCGGTTTGTTTTCAGTCTTTGTATTTCTCGTATAACTTATTTAACTTAATCTGTCCACAATATGTAGACGAACTCACGACTTTTATGTATATCTGTAAACAGAAGTGTTTTCGTACCCGGTAACGCGTGTAACTTTCTCTTGCTTTTCCGACAGAGGGCTATCTTAGGCCGACGTAGGGCCCTCTCAGGCCGACAGAGGGCCCTCTCAGGTCGACAGAGGAGCCCTCTCAGACCGACGGAGGGACCTCTCAGGTCGACAGAGGGCCCTCTCAGGCGGACAGAGGGACCCTCTCAGGCGGACAGAGGGCCCTCTCAGGCCGACGGACGGTCCTATCAGGCCGACAGAGGGCCCTCTCAGACCGACAGAGGGAGTTATCAGGCTGACAGGGCCCTCTCAGGCCGACAGAGGGGCCCTCTCAGGCCGACGGAGGGCCCTCTCAGGCCGACAGAGGGCTCTCTCAGGTCGACAGAGGGCCCTCTCAGGCCGACAGACGGCCCTCTCAGGCCGACAGAGGGCCCTCTCAGGCCGACAGAGGGCTCCCTTAGGCCGACGTAGGGCCCTCTCAGTCCGACGGAGGGCCCTCCCAGGACGACGGAAGGCCCTCCCCGGCTGACGGAGGGCCCTACCCTGCCGACGGAGGGCCCTCTCAGGTCGACGGAGTACAGTCTGAGCCCGACAGAGGACTCTCTTAGGCTGACGTAGGGCTCTCTCAGGCCGACAGAGGGCCTTCTCAGGCCGACAGAGTCTCAGGCCGACAGAGGGCCCTCTCAGGCCGACAGAGAGCTCTCTCAGGTCGACAGAGGGCCCTCTCAGGCCAACAGAGGTCCCTCTCAGGCCGACGGAGGGCCCTCTCAGGCCGACAGAGGGCTCTCTCAGGTCGACAGAGGGCCCTCTCAGGCCCTCTGCCTCTCAGGTCGACAGAGGGCCCTCCCAGTCCGACAGAGAGCCCTCTCAGGTCGACGGAGTACAGTCTGAGCCCGATAGAGGGCTCTCTTAGGCCGACGTAGGGCCCTCTCAGGCCGACGGAGGGCCCTCTCAGGTCGATGGAGTACAGTCTGAGCCCGACAGAGGGCTCTCTTAGGCCGACGTAGGGCCCTCTCAGGTCGACAGAGGGCCCTTTCAGGCCGACAGAGGGGCCCTCTCAGGCCGACAGAGGGCCATCTCAGACCGACAGAGGGAACTCTCAGACCGACAGAGCGCCCTCTCATGCCGACGGAGGGTCCTCTCAGGACGACGGAGTGCCCTCTTAGGCCAACGGAGGGCCCTCTCAGGCCGACAGAGGACCCTCTCAGGCCAACGGAGGGCCGTCTCTGTCTCTGTGTCATAGGGCTCTCTGTCGGCCCTCAACAGAGAGGTCGACGGAAAGCCATATAAAGCCGACTGAGTCACTGAGGGACTCAAATGAAAGTAAAAATGGGCCCCTGAGCCCAAGGTAGTTCCCGCGGGTGTCCAGGGTTTCCCCTTGGGGACGCCCCTGACTCCCGCCAGCTGTATGCCGCATCTAACCCCCGCCCGCTCAAGAGGGGGGGGGGCGGCGCCCCCCCCCCCCCCCCGGGTGCGCTACTGCCAATGCTCATGCCATTTGGTTGTGATAACATCATGTGATGCTGAGGGAGGTGTATTGTAATTTGTAGGTGTCCGCAGTCCGAGATCACGATTTTTTTTAACACGTATTTTCTTATCATTTGGAAGCTTCATGCTTCTGCTTCCTTTGTAGACAATGGTGACGAACGTTGAACCCTGTTGAATTTCGTATTGGCGGATTCGGGAAAAGGGAAAGGTTTCGGTACTGGAAGGGAGGTAGGTTTGATTATCTGCTATTTCAAATCTATGTGATTCCGGATTCGATAAGTCGTAAGCGTTTGCAATTCATGTCTTTGCTAATTGCTCAAGTAAAAACCTTCATTGAATCAGCACTAAAGTTTATAACCTGACCTGAACCAGTTATGCGTAAGCGGTAGGGGCGTCCCCACAAAACTAAGTGCGGGGGCCAACCAGAGGTGTGAGAGAACCCCGCCCCTGTGTGGATGGGGGGGCTGGCGCCATAGGGCTAATGTTAAATTCCTGCGAAACCTAGGGTGCCGGAGAGGGTTTCGAGCGAACCTGGGGGTGCCCAGCCCCCGGGCCACCCCAGTGCGACACTAAACACAGTGCGACATTAAAAAGGGAATTATGTTTTCATGAAACACACAGTAGTCGTGTTTACATAGCAATAATGAAACCTCCCCTATTAAGGGAGGAGGATGGATGAGGTTAAAACGCCTATCGCAATATTGTGGTAAATCGCCATTAGATCGAAATTTTACCTCGAATGGCATGACCTGAAGATCTGAAAATTACGCTTTCGATGTAATTTGACCCAAGGAATCGATTGCGATCACTTTTGAGCAAATTAGACTTTAACCCGCGCCGCGCTGGGGGGGTAAATTTTACCCCCCCCCCCCCCCCCCCCCTCCCGGATTTTCGCTATAGCTTGAAAAGGGCACTGTATATTAACGCGAAACTTTAAGTACTTCATCCGGCATCGATTTAACGTCTTCCTATAAATTTTGAAGAACATCGGTGCAGAAGTTTTTGAGCAAATAACGTTTTAGTGACGCCATGTCACGCCATTTTCGGTCCAAAATGGACGAAAGTTTTATCGATGATAGAACAGCGAGTATTGAAGAAAATTGCAAACCAAAACCGCCAAAAAGGAAGAAAATGACATTATCTACAACATGGCCATATCGGATTTGTAAAATGTTGGTTTTTCTGACCCCCAATTATTATTTAAAAAAAAAAATATTTTTCAAAGTTTACAAAATCAAAATCACTAATCACTGAAGAGCGCTTTCGTATCGACAGTTCTCGAAGGCCGTCTGAGGACCCTATTCAGACCAGCACAGGCCCCCAGGCCCGGCAAGGGCCCTTTTGCCAAGTCGCCACCCCCCTTCCCCCAAAGGTCACCCCCTCCCTCCTAAGAGATCCAGTTAACATTAGATAAAATGGGATTCCCCTCAAGCTTTAACATTACGTGTCTATGGGCGTTGCATGGAAAGAATTGAGTTATAAATATATTCGACTGCACCCCCCCCCCCCCCTCGGCAGGTGAAAAGGTACTGTGGCCCCTCACAGATAAAAATACTGGCTTCGTGCCTGGTTGCGATGCTTAATTTTATTTAGTAAGCGAAGGGCCATTTTGCTGGCAAGGGCCCTTTTGCTGGCAAGGGCCCTTTTGCCAAGTTGGCCCCCACCCCCACAAAGGAAGGCTGCGACCGCCCCTGTGTGTGTGTGTGTGTGTGTGTGTGTGTGTGTGTGTGTGTGTGTGTGTGTGTGTGTGTGTGTGTGTGTGTGTGTGTGTGTGTGTGTGTGTGTGTGTGTGTGTGTGTGTGTGTGTGTGTGTGTGTGTGTGTGTGTGTGTGTGTGTGTGTGTGTGTGTGTGTGTGTGTGTGTGTGTGTGTGTGTGTGTGTGTGTGTGTGTGTGTGTGTGTGTGTGTGTGTGTGTGTGTGTGTGTGTGTGTGTGTGTGTGTGTGTGTGTGTGTGTGTGTGTGTGTGTGTGTGTGTGTGTGTGTGTGTGTGTGTGTGTGTGTGTGTGTGTGTGTGTGTGTGTGTGTGTGTGTGTGTGTGTGTGTGTGTGTGTGTGTGTGTGTGTGTGTGTGTGTGTGTGTGTGTGTGTGTGTGTGTGTGTGTGTGTGTGTGTGTGTGTGTGTGTGTGTGTGTGTGTGTGTGTGTGTGTGTGTGTGTGTGTGTGTGTGTGTGTGTGTGTGTGTGTGTGTGTGTGTGTGTGTGTGTGTGTGTGTGTGTGTGTGTGTGTGTGTGTGTGTGTGTGTGTGTGTGTGTGTGTGTGTGTGTGTGTGTGTGTGTGTGTGTGTGTGTGTGTGTGTGTGTGTGTGTGTGTGTGTGTGTGTGTGTGTGTGTGTGTGTGTGTGTGTGTGTGTGTGTGTGTGTGTGTGTGTGTGTGTGTGTGTGTGTGTGTGTGTGTGTGTGTGTGTGTGTGTGTGTGTGTGTGT
>JAXIVJ010004736.1:12500-67500 GCA_036785665.1 Chirona hameri | reverse complement strand
ATTAAAACACAAGACCACCCACCTACTTATCAGAACCCACGTCGCCCACCTCTGGCGTACAGAGACGCATTAGAAAAACAAGTTCAAGAAATGCTAGCGGCTAATATCATTCGACGGAGCAATTCGCCTTGGATGTCATTAGTCATTTTAGTACCAAAGAAAGATGGTTCAATTAGACTTTGTATTGACTTTAGAAAATTAAACGCCATTACAATCCGTCCAGCAGCTAGTATTCCTTCAGCAGACGACATCTTTTTCGCACTCGGAAAATCTAAATTTCGGACCTGTTTAGATATGAAGCAAGGTTTTTGGCAAATTCCAATTAGGGAAGAAGACAAAGAGAAGACCGCCTTTGGCACCGCCGCAGGCGTTTTCGAATGTAACCGTATGCCATTCGGCCTGAGTGGTAGCCCAAGTGTATTCCAAAATTGCATGAATGCTGTTCTTGGTGACGTGCGTCATTGTGCCTTAGCATTTGTTGATGACATAATTGTGTTCAGTGAGACCTTTGAGGACCATATCAAACACCTCGGCGAAGTGTTCGAAAGGCTACGCAAGGCAAATCTGAAACTTAAAATATCAAAGTGTGAATTCATCAGAAAAGAACTAAATTACCTAGGTCACATCATTTCAAATGATGGTGTTTCAGTTGACCCTCGGGAAGTCGTAGCGGTCAAAAACATAGAACCGCCAAGAACGGTCAGAGACGTGCGAAGTTTTCTTGGTATGGCGTCTTACTATCGCAAGTATGTTCCAAACTTTAGTAAAATTGCAAGACTCCTCAACGCACTGACAAGAAAACATGCCAAGTTTTAATGAACACCGGAAGCGCAAGGCGCTTTCGAAACATTGAAACAGTCACTACTTGAGGCACCCATTATAGCATTCCCCGACATCTCAAAACCATTCAAACTATATACAGACGCCTCACAGTATGCTTTAGGTGCCGTTTTGATGCAGGAGCACGAAGGTCAAAACCGAGTGATACAGTACATATCACATCAATTCTCAGATCAGAAGATGAAATGGCCGACTATAGAACGCGAAGCGTTCGCCATCATTTATAGTTTGGAGAAACTCAGGCCTATAGTTATCGGAACAGATATCACAGTTTTTACTGAACACAAACCCCTCAAACACTTGTTCACGAGTGAAATAAAAAATCCACGCATCCAACGTTGGGCCATCATTTTGGGAGAATACGGATGGCACATAGAATATATATCAGGCCCCAAAAATATCGCAGCAGATATGCTATCCCGTTTGCACAACACGTCAGTCGCTGAGGATCTGACAGACAACGAGCATCTTGATTGGACAGGTGACAGCACAAACATTAACACAATCGGTCTTACCAACTTTAATGTAATAGACAACGCAATGGACGTTCAAGAAGACCCTTGCGATCAACAAAACCCCGATCCAATAGATTATCATTCTTTCGACACTGCTAGTTTAAGAGAAGCTCAAAACGCTGATGGAGAAATTGGTCAAATCATTTCAGAACTCAAGGCGGAAAACCCACAAATCACATCAAAATATTGATTAGAAAACGATCTCTTGTATCACATAGAGAAAGGAACAAAAACTCGACCACACACTAAAATGCAACTTGTGTTACCGCTCTCCTTCCGGAAAATCGTGTTACAAGGTGCTCACGACAGATATCTCGGAGGACATTTGGGAATAGAGAAAACGACCGACAAAGTGGTGAAATCATATTTCTGGCCAAATATGCTAAAAGATATCATGCAGTATGTTCAAACGTGTGAAATCTGCAACAGAAAGAAGTTGCGCAGAGAAAGACGTCCCATGCAGGACATGCCCATGCCCTCAGCCCCAATGGAAATTGTAGGCATTGATACGTTCGGCCCATTCCCTATTTCGGCAAGCGGAGACAAATACGTTTGTACTATTGTAGATCACTTCAGTGGATGGTTAGAAGCCTGGGCCATTCCGGACAAATCAGCAGCTACAATTGCAAAAATCCTTCTCGATGAATTCATTCTTCGCCATGGCTGTCCCAGAACTATTATCAGTGATCAAGGTACAGAATACTGCAATTCTCTTTTGAACATAGTGAACAAATAATTAGGCATTTCCAGAGTACGCACTTCGAGCTATCACCCTCAATAAAACGGAAAAACGGAACGTTTCCACAGATGTATGAACGAAATGATTCAAAAACAAATTAGCGAGAACCAAACTCAGTGGGATCAAATTATCCAACCTTGTTTGGGAGCATATTGCATGAGCAAAAATGAGTCAACCAAGTACTCACCATATTGTATTATGTACGGGCGAGACCCTGTTCTACCTGTAGACACGTTGCTACAACCCCGTCTTCACTACACCGGTGAAGATTACGTGCCAGTTATGTTTGAGCACCTACATAACGCATATACACAGGTCGTCCAAAACATGCAGGAATCTAGAGATCGCAACAAAGCATTGATAGCACAAAATGCAACGCCATCAAACTTCAACCCAGGTGACTTGGTATTATATTTTCATCCCTCAATTCAACCAGGTGACTCTTCAAAATTTACACTTCATTGGAAAAACTACTTCCGCATAGTTTCCAAGCAAGGTGAGGAAAACTATTGCATCAAAAGCATGAAAACCGGTAAGACAAAAATAGTTCATTCCGAGAATCTTCGCTTCAGAGAAGAAGGAGTTGTCTGGGACAGGACGTACGACACCGTCAGACGTCCTGTTCAGGTAGGTGCTCGTTCAGAAGACCCACCTCTGCGCAATCAGCCTCTCCGTGCCGCTCGACTACCTGTCGGTGATCGACTTTGGTATTCGACCTTCGAACCACCGTCCACTCCCATAGCCGAGGAACCAGAGCCGGCAACAGAGGATAGCACAGCAGACGCAGAGGTGAGTGACGAAAGACTAGCTGTTTCAGATGATGCTGACTCAGATGATGAAAGGAACGCCACGGAACTGCAAGGTGAGGACAACAATCCAACCCTTGAAAACCCTTCAGTAGCACCCGATGACCCCATAGATATCTCCCCACCATCACCGGATAGTGGAGAGCATGGACCATCATCACCGCTACCACAGAGGCTGCCCAGGTACAATCTTCGATCGCAAGGTCCAGTGGATGCCGCTGCAGGTCATGTCGAGCCTCTCGAAGGGTACAGGTATATGGAAACTGATCAACCATTCGTACGAAAACGACTACGCGACAGTTCCGACGAGCGTGAGACAGACAAAAGAAATAAGGTCCAATCTGACTCTGACTGTTTAGACATTGATATAAACGGTCCAAATGTTGTTGTTCCACAGCAATCAGCTGAAAGCATGAACCACGCACAGCGAAGTGTCTCATCAGATTGGCTACCAAAAATCTTTAGTCTTGTCATTTCGGCCTTGGATATTATATTCCCAGGCGCAGTATGATATCGAATTTGTTGTTGTGTTTCAGGGCACACACACACACATACGTCAGTGCAAACAATGAGGCTAATAACGGGACAGGTAATTGGATGGCTCCTGACGATGCTACCTGCATCTGTCACACCCCCTACTGATCCGGGACATTTGTTTATCCCGATGGGCAAAACGTACCCCAGCTACAGCTCTTGGGCTGTTACCCTCTCCGGCAGCATGTCTCCTTACCGCCAGCAGTTCAGAGAAATCAAAGACGCAACTAACCTGCTTACGCATACGGCCCTCTCCCTCGGCCGCAGCCACTTAAGTCCGAATGAGTCAGATCCAAACCAAGTCGTGCTAGCCGTATCTGTCCGCCGCCTAGCAAAATCCTTTAAACAGCTCGGACACGAGGAGACAGAAATCCTTGCCACGTTCAGTAACCTTTTTACCGTTCCAAGCGATGGCCGGCTCATCCAACAGTCAAACCGGACAAAGCGCACGAAGCGCGGTTTGATTGATGGTATCGGCAATGTCATGTCCTCTCTGTTTGGCACGGCTACAGAAAACGAAATCTCTCATCTGACCGCGAACGTGAAACTCATTAACGTCAAAGAAGTTGCTATGGCACACGCCTTCAACGGAACGCTCACCGTCCTAAACTCTACACGAGTTGCCACGGTTCAAAATCGTAAGGCCCTCCGATCACTGCGATGCGATTAAGTCAATGACGAACTCGCATTACCGGCTCATGGGTCTAACTCGCAGAAACGGCGACACCCTTACAATAGCACTGCATATTGCAGACCTTTCAGAGAATATCCATCAGGTGACGCGAAGCGTTCATCGTCTCTACTCGGCACTCGCTTCCCTCTCAGACAAATTGGCACTGGCCCACGTCGGCATTCTTCATGCTGATCTGATCAGCTCGCGTGACCTCGGACGTCTCCTGAGCAGGATCAACAAAGCTCTCCCAACTAACTTTGCACTACCGTTCCCGCTAGATCAAATCACTGAGTACGTTCGCATCGCCAAAACGAAGCTAATCCGAGACTGTGACAACTACCACGTCTTGTTTTACGTCCTACTGCTCCATACTTTACATGTCTTTGACGTCTACCGCTTCTTCCCTTACCAGGTACCCCTGCATGGAAACAATGTGTCCCTAACTTACATTCCTAGCGAACCCCGCTTCTTGATCGTATCTGAGAACCGTCAACAGTACATCCAACCTGATGACTCAGAAATGGAAGCCTGCATCCTCGCCAAACAGCCCTTCTGCCAACTTCACGAACCAGCATATGCCATGTCTGGTGCCGCCTCCTGTATCGTCTCCCTATTTCGGCATGACAACACCGGAATCACTAACTTCTGTGATCCAGTCATCCGACCGACTAACAATGCTCCAAAAGCCTACTACCTTACCAAAGGGTTGTGGCTTCTCGTCTCTAAGCCCCCTTCACGACTAACCGTCGTCTGTCCCCAAAAGAGCATCACTCGTACCATCACAAAGGCAGTCGATATCATTTCATTGGATATCGAATGCTCTGCCTCTGGTGACTCCATCTACCTTCCGCCTTACTATGCCAGCGAAACTCATTTGGAACTTCCTGCTTTCAACCCTACGAGCCTCACTATCAACGCAACCGCCGATATTCCCATTTGGCGTCCTCACTGGATCGCTGCTATTCGTGAACCTGCCCGCACTAACCTCACTTTGCTACCCCCGCTACACATTGACGGCATGGCAGCAGACGATTACTTCAACAAAGTTGAATCGTTACCACTCCAACTTGTACATGATGTTAGCCCCGCTTCGTTCTCTATAACGTGGACAATGATTATCATCGTCGGCTTGCTCTGCTTGGCTTGTTTGGGTTTTTGTATCAAACATTGCTGCCCGCGTGCTCGCTCCCTGTATGATCTCCCCCGCTATTCTGCTTCTCCCGTGACCACCCCCGAAACCGCCATCGAGTTACTTGAACCCTTGTCTATTACGCCTCAGCACAACGCCCGTCAGACAGCGGCTCTCGGGTCACCTTCCTGCCCTGTCCGACGCACGATGGAGCCGTCACAGACGCCGCACCGTCACAAGGTGCAGCTCCAGCCACAGCGGACTCGCCCGCGTCTACCGTCTTCGGCGGTAGAACGCCATCTACCCCCCGTACCGCCATCGTGGTGTGAGGCCACACCAACTCCCCCGAACATGGACAAGCCAGTCCATGTTGCTCCCCCGCTCGCCCCCCGCCGTCATGCGTCCACCGCGCCCAAGCAGTGATGCGCTGTGCCGCACTACCCCCCGTCCCCAAGTGCAGTAGTGACCGCCGTGTCATGGACGCCTACGTCGTCCGTCGTGTCGCGTCATGTCGCGTGTTTTAGTCGGTGCCGGTGTTCGTTTAGTTATAGTGTTCGTGTTTAGTATGTTGCCTGTCTTGGCTCAAGTTCTTCATTGGTTATGGTTTGTGTTTAGATTTAGACTCGTCCGGAGTACTTTGTTCGCCCACCGTCCCCTTCGCTGGGGCTGGGCGTGGAGTTAGTCTAGTCTGCATACGTTTAAGGGATCCTACGATTCAAGCATCCGAGTCATAGACTCTGGATCACCGTTGTCGTCGCCGTTTTTTATATATATATACGTCATGCCTTTCCATCCCTCCGCCATCAGGCGCCGGGATACGCTTTTTGGGCCCCAAAAAGCTTCCTTTACAAGGAGGGGAGGTATTGTAGCATCTAGCATTTTACCATTAGTATTAGCACTTCGAAAGTGGCCGTTTCAAAAAGCACCTAACTCCTACTAGCATGTTTTCAAATAGCATCATTTCTCGGGACCGAAAGCACCTAACTCGTATTAGACGTTTTTCCATAATATCGTTTTTGCTACAGCCGCTGGGTCCGTGTCCGGTCCTAATCCCATTATACCTAACTGAATGCCTGTCACTCACACTAACCCGATCAGGCAAGCTCCTTTTGCACACATCTCGAGCTGCAACGTCAACCTGACACGCCAGCTCCCTGCGCCGCCCGTCCATCCGACACGCCCGCCAAATGAGCCTCCATTGAACTTCGCCCTGTCGCTTAAACCCCAGCGCCCAGTCAGCTTAGACACCAGGCGTTTTATACTCATATTCCTTTGATCACTACCGACGCAACCGCTTCACCATCCGGCACCGCATTCCTTACCATATACGGCCCAGTAGCTATACGCGTGCTATCCCCGCCCAACGACGAATGCCAGAGCTCCAGCAGAACTGTGCCACCAATTAGAAGAGCAGCAGCCTGAGGCGAACGGACCCGCTGGCCAATAGTAGTAGTTAGAGAGTTCGACCCGGGGTCTCGGACGCCGGACCGCTCTCGCCTGCTCCTGTGACTTGTGCCCTCGCGGTCTTGTGGTGCGCTACCACACTGCCGTCTCGCCTGTCTACTGCTGCCTCTCACCTGTTCGACTATCACGGCAAATATCATCGGTTACGCTACTCCATCTTTATTCTTCTGGCCGGCCGCGTCCCACAGGACACAGAGAAACCGGCCGTGCTACAGCTGCCGATCCTGAGCGGGGCAAAATAAACCATCCAGGGGTAAAACCAAATTACGATTTTGACCCCAAGGCAATGCCCCGATCGCATTGCCGGCCTCTAGTTAGTTACTTGGTTTGTAATCTGTCATACGTCATAGCCTCATATCATTCAAAATCGTAGAAGGATGAGAAACATGTTTACATGTTTTTCAGAGTTCAAAGATTTCCACGTTCGTTCCGTCGTCACCGTCGTTCGGAAAGTGGGAGGAGCTTGTGTGTGTGTGTGTGTGTGTGTGTGTGTGTGTGTGTGTGTGTGTGTGTGTGTGTGTGTGTGTGTGTGTGTGTGCGTGCGTGCGTGCGTGCGTGCGTGCGTGCGTGCGTGCGTGCGTGCGTGCGTGCGTGCGTGCGTGCGTGTGTGCGTGCGTGCGTGCGTGCGTGCGTGTGTGGGGGGGGGGGGGGCACCGGGTAGGGCACCGGGCAAGGCACCGTCCTAGTGCAAAAGTCCTGTGGGATTCCTGTGGGATTCCTGTGAGACAGTCCGTCGTATTCTATGCCGGACCTATCCTGTGGGATTCCTGTCTGATTTTGTTACCGAGGAATCCCACACATGAGTCCTACAGGAATCACACACATGAGTCCTATTTATTTATGTATTTATTTATTGTACATCGTGGGATTATCCCCTCTAATGGACCGAGGTCCGGTGTTTATTCCTAATCCCGAGTCAAGAAACGTAGGGTTCGTCATTTTATTTCGTCATTTATTTAGGAAACCATCCACAACGTGGCTATTACGGCTCCTGTACAGTACATGTGGTAAGGACATTTGTTTTACACGACACAATACAGTTTGCATAGGCACTATTTGGAGGCACTCGCTCACGTCACTCATTCGGTTATTGCCAATGCGGCTACAAATTCGCACCTGGACGGAGCAGCTTTCACGGCTGATGGCAGCGCATTCCACGTGCCGACTGCTCGGTACGAGAAACCCTTCTGGGTCTGAGCCATTCTACATTTCGGAAGATGAAGGTCTCCGGCGTCGGCAGCCCTTGTGCTCCTGGCCGATACGTCAGCCCGCTTGGCGAACATGTTTCGCAGCGCCTTAGGGCACTGTCGACTGGTCAGGGCTTTGTGGACGTTGGTACAGTCGTGTCGGACGACCAGTACCTCTACTCTCTCCCACCCGAGAGACGTGAGAGCTGGCGAGATGTGTTCTCTACGTCGCACGCCGGTGACGAGCCGAGCGGCAAAGTTCAGGGACTTCTGAACGCGATGCAGACGACACTGGGTAGCCCCTCCCCAGGCGGACAGGCAGTAAAGGATATGAGGAAAAACGTGTGTTTGGACGAGGAGTTTAAGGACGTCAGGAGTGAGGTGATGGCGGATTTTATACAGAGATGCGGTGATTGCATTGCACCTCCGTACCACCATGGATACACGAGGATCCCAGTTGAGGTGCTGGTCGAGGAGGACTCCCAACACTTTGATGGTAGGGGATGGGGTGACGGTCGAGCCAGAGACGTTGGTGCTGAAATTTTTCGCCATTTTGAGGGAGGATTTTGTACCAATGAGAGCAAAGTCAGTCTTGTCCGGATTTATTTTTAGGCTGTTAGCTTGGAACCAGTTTTGAAGGCATTGGATAGACTCCTCGACCCGCGTCTTGAGGTCGGATAGGCCGTTGGAGTCAGGGAGGGAGTGGTCCAGGAGTTGGGTATCATCAGCATAGGATAGGAGACGGCCGTGGAGGAGGAAGGAGGACAGATCGTTGATGAATATGAGGAAGAGGATGGGTCCGACGATGGAGCCCTGGGCCACTCCGTGGGTGAGCGGAAGAATGGAGGAGCCGCCTGTCACAGTCGGCCTCCGCTCGCTGAGGTAACTCTGGAACCAGCCTGTCGACTGGATACCACACCATCCAAGTTTTGTGAGGAGGACGCCATGATCGACGCTGTCGAACGCTTTACTGAGGTCAATTGTTGTTAGCGACGCGACGTGGCCTCTGTCGATGGTCTGACTGATCCATTCGACAACGTCGAGCACGGCGTCCTCTGTACAGTGGTTGGGCCGGTATGCATACTGCATAGGAGAGAGCATGTGGTTATCGAGCAGGTATGGTGTAGCACGGCCGGTTTCTCTGTGTCCCGTGGGACGCGGCCGGCCAGAAGAATAAAGATGGAGTAGCGTAACCGATGATATTCGCCGTGATAGCGAACATGTGAGAGGCAGCAGTAGACAGGCGAGACGGTAGTGTGGTAGCGCACCACAAGACAGCGAGAGCACAAGTCACAGGAGCAGGCGAGAGCAGTCCGGCGTCCGAGACCCCAGGTCGAACTCTGCTCATCTCACTACCGTACACCCCGTTCACAATTTGCTACCACCTAGCTTCTACTCTCTAGCTACTACTATTGGCCAGCGGGTCCGTTCGCCTCAGGCTGCTACTCTCTAATTGGTGGCACAGTTCTGTTGGAGCTCTGGGATTCGTCGTTGGGCGGAGCTAGCACGCGTATAGCTACTGGGCCGTATATGGTAAGGAATTCGGAGCAAGATGGTGAAGCGGTTGCGTCGGTAGTGATCAAAGGAATATGAATATAAAACGCCTGGTGTCTAAGCTGACGGGGCGCTGGGGTTTAAGCGATAGGGCGAAGTTCAATGGAGGCTCGTTTGGCGGGCGTGTCGGATGGACGGGCGGCGCAGGAAGCTGGCGTGTCAGGTTGACGTTGCAGCTCGGGATGTGTGCAAAAGGAGCTTGCCTGATCGGGTTAGTGTGAGTGACAGGCATTCAGTCAGGTATAATGGGATTAGGACCGGACGCGGACCCAGCGGCTGTAGCAAAAACGATATTATGGAAAAACATCTAATACGAGTTGGGTGCTTTCGGTCCCGAGAAATGATGCTATTTGAAAACATGCTAGTAGGAGTTAGGTGCTTTTTGAAACGGCCACCTGCCTGAATCGTAGGATCCCTTAAACGTATAAAGACTAGACGAACTCCACGCCCAGCCCCAGCGAAGGGGACGGTGGGCGAACAAAGTACTCCGGACGAGTCTAAATCTAAACACACACCATAACCGATGAAGAACTTAAGCTAAGACAGGCAACATACTAAACACTAACACTATAACTAAACGAATACCGGCACCGACTAAAACACGCGACATGACGCGACACGACGGACGACGTAGGCGTCCATGGCACGGCGGTCACTACTGCACTTGGGGATGGGGGGTAGTGCGGCACAGCGCATCACTGTTGGGGCGCGGTGTACGCATGACGGCGGGGGGAGAGCGGGGGAGCAACATGGACTGGCTTGTCCATGTTCGGGGGAGTTGGTGTGGCCTCACACCACGATGGCGGTACGGGGAGTAGATGGCGTTCTACCGCCGAAGACGGTAGACGCGGGCGAGTCCGCTGTGGCTGGAGCTGCAACTCGTGACGGTGCGGCGTCTGTGACGGCTCCATCGTGCGTCGGACAGGGCAGGAAGGTGACCCGAGCCGCTGTCTGACGGGCGTTGTGCTGAGGCGTAATAGACAAGGGTTCAAGTAACTCGATGGCGGTTTCGGGGGTGGTCACGGGAGAAGCAGAATAGCGGGGGAGATCATACAGGGAGCGAGCACGCGGGCAGCAGTGTTTGATACAAAAACACAAACCAGCCAAGCAGAGCAAGCCGACGATGATAATCATTGTCCACGTTATAGAGAACGAAGCGGGGTTAGCATCATGTACAAGTTGGAGTGGTAACGATTCAACTTTGTTGAATTAATCGTCTGCCGCCATGCCGTCAATGTGTAGCGGGGGTAGCACAGTGAGGTTAGTGCGGGCAGGTTCACGAATAGCAGCGATCCAGTGAGGACGCCAAATGGGAATATCGGCGGTTGCGTTGATAGTGAGGCTCGTAGGGTTGAAAGCAGGAAGTTCCAAATGAGTTTCGCTGGCATAGTAAGGCGGAAGGTAGATGGAGTCACCAGAGGCAGAGCATTCGATATCCAATGAAATGATATCGACTGCCTTTGTGATGGTACGAGTGATGCTCTTTTGGGGACAGACGACGGTTAGTCGTGAAGGGGGCTTAGAGACGAGAAGCCACGACCCTTTGGTAAGGTAGTAGGCTTTTGGAGCATTGTTAGTCGGTCGGATGACTGGATCACAGAAGTTAGTGATTCCGGTGTTGTCATGCCGAAATAGGGAGACGATACAGGAGGCGGCACCAGACATGGCATATGCTGGTTCGTGAAGTTGGCAGAAGGGCTGTTTGGCGAGGATGCAGGCTTCCATTTCTGAGTCATCAGGTTGGATGTACTGTTGACGGTTCTCAGATACGATCAAGAAGCCGGGTTCGCTAGGAATGTACGTTAGGGACACATTGTTGCCATGCAGGCGTACCTGGTAAGGGAAGAAGCGGTAGACGTCAAAGACATGTAAAGTATGGAGCAGTGGGACGTAAAACAAGACGTGGTAGTTGTCACCGTCTCGGATTAGCTTTGTTTTGGCGATGCGAACGTACTCAGTGATTTGATCTAGCGGGAACGGTAGTGCAAAGTTAGTTGGGAGAGCTTTGTTGATCCTGCTCAGGAGACGTCCGAGGTCACGCGAGCTGATCAGATCAGCATGAAGAATGCCGACGTGGGCCAGTGCCAATTTGTCTGAGAGGGAAGCGAATGCCGAGTAGAGACGATGAACGCTTCGCGTCACCTGATGGATATTCTCTGAAAGGTCTGCAATATGCAGTGCTATTGTAAGGGTGTCGCCGTTTCTGCGAGTTAGACCCATGAGCCGGTAATGCGAGTTCGTCATTGACTTAATCGCATCGCAGAGTGATCGGAGGGCCTTACGATTTTGAACCGTGGCAACTCGTGTAGAGTTTAGGACGGTGAGCGTTCCGTTGAAGGCGTGTGCCATAGCAACTTCTTTGACGTTAATGAGTTTTACGTTCGCGGTCAGATGAGAGATTTCGTTTTCTGTAGCCGTGCCAAACAGAGAGGACATGACATTGCCGATACCATCAATCAAACCGCGCTTCGTGCGCTTTCTCCGATTTGACTGTTGGATGAGCCGGCCATCGCTTGGAACGGTAAAAAGGTTACTGAACGTGACAAGGATTTCTGTCTCCTCGTGTCCGAGCTGTTTGATGGATTTGGCCAGGCGGCGAAAAAAGATACGGCTAGCCCGACTTGGTTTGGATCTGACTCATTCGGACTTAATTGGCTGCGGCCGAAAGAGAAGGCCGTATGCGTAAGCAGGTTAGTTGCGTCTTTGATTTCTCTGAACTGCTGGCGGTAAGGAGACATGCTGCCGGAGAGGGTAACAGCCCAGGAGTTGTAGCTGGGGTACGTTTTGCCCATCGGGATAAACAAATGTCCCGGATCAGTAGGGTGTGTGACGGATGCATGTAGCATCGTCAGGAGCCATCCAATTACTTGTCCCGCTATTAGCCTCATTGTAAGCACTGACGTATGTGTGTGTGCCCTGAAACACAACAACAAATTCGATATCATACTGCGCCTGGGAATATAATATCCAAGGCCGAAATGACAAGACTAAATATTTTTGGTATCCAATCTGATGAAACACTTCGCTGTGCATGGTTCATGCTTTCAACTGATTGCTGTGGAACAACAACATTTGGACCGTTTATATCAATGTCTAAACAGTCAGAGTCAGATTGGACCTTATTTCTTTTGTCTGTCTCACGCTTGTCGGAACTGTCGCGGAGTCGTTTTCGTACGAATGGTTGATCAGTTTCCATATACCTGTACCCTTCGAGAGGCTCGACATGACCTGCAGCGGCATCTACTGGACCTTGCGATCGAAGATTGTACCTGGGCAGCCTCTGTGGCAGCGGTGATGACGGTCCATGCTCTCCACTATCCGGTGATGGTGGGGAGATACCTATGGGGTCATCTGGTGCTACTGAAGGGTTTTCAAGGGTTGGATTGTTGTCCTCACCTTGCAGTTCCGTGGCGTTCCTTTCATCATCTGAGTCAGCATCATCTGAAACAGCTGATCTTTCGTCACTTACCTCTGCGTCTGCTGTGCTATCCTCTGTTGCCGGCTCTGTTTCCTCAGCTGTGGGAGTGGACGGTGGTTCGAAGGTCGAATACCAAAGTCGATCGCCGACAGGTAGTCGAGCGGCACGGAGAGGATGATTGCGCAGAGGTGGGTCTTCTGAACGAACACCCACCTGAACAGGGCGTCTGACGGTGTCGTACGTCCTGTCCCAGACATCTCCTTCTTCTCTGAAGCGAAGATTCTCGGAATGAACTATTTTTGTCTTACCGGTCTTCATGTTTTTGATGCAATAGTTTTCCTCACCTTGCTTGGAAACTATGCGGAAGTAGTTTTTCCAATGAAGTGTACATTTTGAAGAGTCACCTGGTTGAAATGAGGGATCAAAATAGAATACCAAGTCACCTGGGTTGAAGTTTGATGGCGTGGCATTTTGTGCTATCAATGCTTTGTTGCGATCTCTAGATTCCTGCATGTTTTGGACGACCTGTGTATATGCGTTATGTAGGTGCTCAAACATAACTGGCACGTAATCTTCACCGGTGTAGTGAAGACGGGGTTGTAGCAACGTGTCTACAGGTAGAAAAGGGTCTCGCCCGTACATAATACAATATGGTGAGTACTTGGTTGACTCATTTTTGCTCATGCGATATGCTCCCAAACAAGGTTGGAGAATTTGATCCCACTGAGTTTGGTTCTCGCTAATTTGTTTTTGAATCATTTCGTTCATACATCTGTGGAAACGTTCCGTTTTTCCGTTTGATTGAGGGTGATAGCTCGAAGTGCTTACTCTGGAAATGCCTAATTCTTTGTTCACTATGTTAAAAAGAGAATTGCAGTATTCTGTACCTTGATCACTGATAATAGTTCTGGGACAGCCATGGCGAGGAATGAATTCATCGAGAAGGATATTTGCAATTGTAGCTGCTGATTTGTCCGGAATGGCCCAGGCTTCTGGCCATCCACTTAAGTGATCTACAATGGTACAAACGTATTTGTCTCCGATTGCCGAAATAGGGAATGGGCGGCACGTATCAATGCCTACAATTTCCATTGGGGCTGAGGGCATGGGCATGTCCTGCATGGGACGTCTTTCTCTGCGCAACTTCTTTCTGTTGCAGATTTCACACGTTTGAACATACTGCATGATATCTTTTAGCATATTTGGCCAGAAATATGATTTCACCACTTTGTCGGTCGTTTTCTCTATTCCCAAATGTCCTCCGAGATATCCGTCGTGAGCACCTTGTAACACGATTTTCCGGAAGGAGAGCGGTAACACAAGTTGCATTTTAGTGTGTGGTCGAGTTTTTGTTCCTGTCTCTATGTGATACAAGAGATCGTTTTCTAAGCAATATTTTGATGTGATTTATGGGTTTTCCGCCTTGAGTTCTGAAGTGATTTGACCAATTTCTCCATCAGCGTTTTGAGCTTCTCTTAAACTAGCAGTGTCGAAAGAATGATAATCTATTGGATCGTGGTTTTGTTGATCGCAAGGGTCTTCTTGAACGTCCATTGCGTTGTCTATTACATTAAAGTTGGTAAGACCGATTGTGTTAATGTCTGTGCTGTCACCTGTCCAATCAAGATGCTCGTTGTCTGTCAGATCCTCAGTGACTGACGTGTTGTGCAAACGATATAGCATATCTGCTGCGATATTCTTGGGGCCTGATATATATTCTATGTGACATCCGTATTCTCCCAAAATGATGGCCCAACGTTGGATGCGTGGATTTTTTATTTCACTCGTGAACAAGTGTTTGAGGGGTTTGTGGTCAGTAAAAACTGTGATATCTGTTCCGATAACTATAGGCCTGAGTTTCTCCAAACTATAAATGATGGCGACCGCTTCGCGTTCTATAGTCGGCCATTTCATCTTCTGATCTGAGAATTGATGTGATATGTACTGTATCACTCGGTTTTGACCTTCGTGCTCCTGTATCAAAACGGCACCTAAAGCATACTGTGAGGCGTCTGTATATAGTTTGAATGGTTTTGAGATGTCGGGGAATGCTAGAATGGGTGCCTCAAGTAGTGACTGTTTCAATGTTTCGAAAACGCCTTGCGCTTCCGGTGTCCATTGAAACTTGGCATGTTTTGTTGTCAGTGCGTTGAGGAGTCTTGCAATTTTACTAAAGTTTGGAACGTACTTGCGATAGTAAGACGCCATACCAAGAAAACTTCGCACGTCTCTGACCGTTCTTGGTGGTTCCATGTTGTTGACCGCTACGACTTCCCGAGGGTCAACTGAAACACCATCATTTGAAATGATGTGACCTAGGTAATTTAGTTCTTTTCTGATGAATTCACACTTTGATATTTTAAGTTTCAGATTTGCCTTGCGTAGCCTTTCGAACACTTCGCCGAGGTGTTTGATATGGTCCTCAAAGGTCTCACTGAACACAATTATGTCATCAACAAATGCTAAGGCACAACGACGCACGTCACCAAGAACAGCATTCATGCAATTTTGGAATACACTTGGGCTACCACTCAGGCCGAATGGCATACGGTTACATAAGAAAACGCCTGCGGCGGTGCTAAAGGCGGTCTTCTCTTTGTCTTCTTCCCTAATGGGAATTTGCCAAAAACCTTGCTTCATATCTAAACAGGTCCGAAATTTAGATTTTCCGAGTGCGAAAAAGATGTCTGCTGAAGGAATACTAGCTGCTGGACGGATTGTAATGGCGTTTAATTTTCTAAAGTCAATACAAAGTCTAATTGAACCATCTTTCTTTGGTACTAAAATGACTGGTGACATCCAAAGCGAATTGCTCCGTCGAATGATATTAGCCGCTAGCATTTCTTGAACTTGTTTTTCTAATGCGTCTCTGTACGCAAGAGGTGGGCGACGTGGGTTCTGATAAGTAGGCGGGTGGTCTTGTGTGTTAATTCTCATTTCAGTGACATTCGTTGTAGTTAATTCTCTATCATTCTGCACAAAAATGTCCATATGTTTCGTAATACATTCTGTCAACTTCTGTCGGTGGTCCTCAGGCACGTGATCTAAATTAAATGTTAAAAGCTTGTCTGATGGACAATTGCTGGTTTGCTCTTTTTCCTCCTGTTGTACCGATGAAACATTCGAGCTTAGCTCTTCGTCTCTGATAGTAATGGCTACACCCAAAACTTGACCTTTTCGAAAATGTAAGTAGCGACCCGTTTCGTTCACGACTGCCCATGGAATGTGTCTGTTTTTAGACAATTTCACGACTGCGGTTGGCAGTAGAACGCCTGGTTCATCCTGAAAGCAAGGTGACGATGGAAGTTGTGAGACTACAAAATTTTCGCCAGGGTGCTTTTTCTTTGAGATAAAGCACTTCAGTTGCATGTCCGAACGGGAGAAGATATCTACATCCTCCGCTAGTCTCACCAAGTTGGCTTCTTTCTTTTCATTTCTCGATTTCTGTTGTAATGGATAAACTGCTCTCCCGATAATCAGAGTCTGATGTTCAAAATCTAAACGAGCTTTCCGAGAGTTCAGAAAGTCTATGCCTAAAATCATGTCATGCTTGAAATCAGATACCATGATGAAGTCGTGGTACATACGCACTTTTCCCAACGTAATGCGAATTCTGACGGTTTTGGTTGCTTTTAGCTGATGCCCTGTGGCTGAAATCAAAGTGACCTTTTTTGAAGACTGAGATGGTTTGACTAGTTGGGGATCTAGGAGTTTTACAAATTCTTCGCTAACCAGTGAAAGTTGCGAGCCTGTGTCTAAAAGAGTGCGAAATGGATGTGTTCCGATAGTTATGTCAATGTACGGACATTTTTCACTTACCGTCAAAACATGCGCTGTTTCCGGGGCTTCATCTGTCGGTGCGGTGTGAGGCCTACCTAGTTTCCCTGCTGCTGGGACTGTTGCTGTGCCGTACTAGGCCTACCTGCTCCCTGGTCGGTCAGGTGAGCCGGGTAATAAGGCGGTCGTGAGGCAGCCTGCTTTTTACGGCACACGCGCTGAACGTGACCGGGGATCCCGCAGTAGAAACATATTGGCCTGTTGTACGGAGTCCACTGGTATGTCTGTGAATTGTTGCTCCTAGGGAGAACGTTCTGCTGACGAGGATGTTGTCCTTGCTGCTGCGGGACCTGTTGGAATTGTTGCGGCTGCTGTGCAGGGCGCTGTGGGTACCTGTTGGCGCGGGGGTCGGGATGTCTGTACTGCTTAGCTTGTTGAGGCTGTACCTGAAAGTTTTCACGCTGTACCAGAATTTTCAGCAGGTCCTTGACTTCACCTATATCTGAAATTTGTTCAGATACCCCACTGCAGTCCATGGCTTCGCCTCTCGAGTGGTTAGTGTACATGGATAGTTCTGTCATGAGTTTTGTCTGGTCCATAGCAATTCGGTACGCTTCAATGAAAGTCTTTGGTCGTCTGGTAGCAATACGTTCCTGAAGTTTTCTGTCAAGAATACCATTGATGAAGGCTTTGTGAGCGTATCCGTTACGTTCGACTCGTCTATCTTTGTATGCTTTGTATGCCTGTTTAGCCAAAGTTTTAAGTCTTTCAGCGTACTGGGAGATATTCTCTGTTGGTCGTTGCGTCAGGGTCATCAGTTTCTATTTTGCCATGTCGGCGTCGTCAAGGTGATGATACCGTTCGAGCATGAGGGTTTTCAAATGATGCCAAGAATTCAGGGAAGCAGCGATTTCGTGATAATATTCGAGAGCAGATCCTCTGAGGAGCTGTGATGCAGCCCATAGGGTCTGTTTCTCATCCTGGTCCACTTCCAAATGAATGTTGTCCACTTCAGCAATCCAATTGATGAACTGATCAGGTTGGATTCCATCAAAATGACTTTTGGTGCGTTGAGCTCCGATCGAATGAACTAATGTTAGTTGATTTCCCAGGGCGTTCACACATTTGATAATTTTATCAGCGTCTGATGCCGCAAACAATGGAGCGTCCGGGTTGTGAGCCATGTTGAAAGATTTTACCAATCAAAGATAATGATATAAAAAAGAAAAGAGTTCCAGTACCTTGTTAATGCCGGGGAGGGACGGGGCCAGTCGCGGTTGCTCCCTTAGCTGGTGTGTGGTGAACGTCCCAGCTGTCGGTTGAGGCGCGGTCAGGTTCTTCCCAGTCGCTGTCTTGTGACAGCTGGTTCGTGGCGGTGCACCGAGGGGTCGCAGCGTCACCGAGCTGTGTACGGCTGCACACAGCTGTGTTGTCCCAGGAGGAGTCAGCTGGCTGGCTGGTGCAGTCGGACGTCAGCGACGGTTGAGGTGACGTTTCGGCAACCGTCTGCTTCTGGAGTGGTTGCACCAGCTTGGACGGGCCGACTACTGGAGCGTCCCGAGATTGTATAGCAGCGACGGACCATGGGTTGATTGAGCGTGCGTTCAGCAGCGTCTCGCGTACTGACGTGGCACGCTGCTCGGCGATGGAGCGGGGGCTGACAATTGGGTGGCCGCGGCGAGATGGCAGTGTGCCGTGTTTGCAGGCAGTAGCCGCCTGCTGCGTCCGCAGGAGTCGGTGACGTCTCTTGGTCAGGCCGATGTAATTGAGGCCGGTTCCCAACAGACCACAGCAGCGATGGAGGCAGAGCGCGCAGGAACAGCGGTGGAAGTTGGCAGTAGAAGTAGTGCAGAGATCGCAATTGCAGAGGTGGCAGAGGCCACAGTCCTGGCAAACAAATGCCTTGCTGTCAGCGTGACAGGGGCACTGATGTGGAAGGCTGCGTTGGAAAATGTAGTCGCGGTGGTAGCGGCAGAGTCGGTGAGAAATGTCTGAGAGGCTGACTCTCAGAGCACTGACAGAGCCTATCAGCTCCCAGCAGAGGCAGTCACCGTGCGCGAGAGAGTCGAGCTCGGAAGGCGTGAAAGTCTTGGAGTCGGTGTTGCAGGGTTCGATTGGTATGTCTGTTGCAATTTTCAAACCGCAAGAAGTCGCGGAGTACATCGGCGTCGATCCGGGTACTCACGGCACCAATGTAGCACGGCCGGTTTATCTGTGTCCCGTGGGACGCGGCCGGCTAGAAGAATAAAGATGGAGTAGCGTAACCGATGATATTTGCCGTGATAGCGAACAGGTGAGAGGCAGCAGTAGACAGGCGAGACGGTAGTGTGGTAGCGCACCACAAGACAGCGAAAGCACAAGTCACAGGAGCAGGCGAGAGCAGTCCGGCGTCCGAGACCCCGGGTCGAACTCTGCTCATCTCACTACCGTACACCCCGTTCACAATTTGCTACCACCTAGCTTCTACTCTCTAGCTACTACTATTGGCCAGCGGGTCCGTTTGCCTCAGGCTGCTACTCTCTAATTGGTGGCACAGTTCTGTTGGAGCTCTGGGATTCGTCGTTGGGCGGGGCTAGCACGCGTATAGCTACTGGGCCGTATATGGTAAGGAATTCGGAGCCGGATGGTGAAGCGGTTGCGTCGGTAGTGATCAAAGGAATATGAGTATAAAACGCCTGGTGTCTAAGCTGACGGGGCGCTGGGGTTTAAGCGATAGGGCGAAGTTCAATGGAGGCTCGTTTGGCGGGCGTGTAGGATGGACGGGCGGCGCAGGAAGCTGGCGTGTCAGGTTGACGTTGCAGCTCGGGATGTGTGCAAAAGGAGCTTGCCTGATCGGGTTAGTGTGAGTGACAGGCATTCAGTCAGGTATAATGGGATTAGGACCGGACGCGGACCCAGCGGCTGTAGCAAAAACGATATTATGGAAAAACGTCTAATACGAGTTGGGTGCTTTCGGTCCCGAGAAATGATGCTATTTGAAAACATGCTAGTAGGAGTTAGGTGCTTTTTGAAACGGCCACTTTCGAAGTGCTAATACTAAAGGTAAAATGCTAGATGCTACAATGGTACGAGTTGGAGCGATACAACCTTTTCAGCAATTTTCGACAGAACTGACAGAATCGAGATTGGCCGAAAATGGTTAACATTGGCTCGGTCGCCGGACTTGTAAATGGGGACAACACGCGCGATTTTCCATGCAGTGGGGAACACCTCAGTGACTATGGAGTAGTTTATCAGATGGAGTAAGTGAGGACCTATGACGGGGAAACACTTCTTCACTGCGAACAGAGGCACATCATCCACACCAACCGCCTTGGAACCACTCATCCGACCTATGGCATTCCATAACTCGGGGAGGATGGCAGGGCGCAGCGTCAGGGCAGATGCCCAGACTCGGGGCGGCCGGGGCCCGGTGGTGGCGCCACCGTCGCGGGCGACCTCTGCTGCTATGCGCGAGCCGACGGGCGCGAAGTGCGTGTTGAATACGTCCGCGCGATCAGCGGCGTCGTCGGCTCCCGATGAGGCTCCACCTGGCGGCCGGAACGCGAAGGCTTTGATGCGGCTCCAGAACTGGCGTCGATCGGTCGTCAGGGAATCGCACAGGTACTGCCGTTTGGCGCGGATGATGACGCTCTTCAGCCTGTTGCGACTCTGCTGATGCCTGAGTCGTGTCTCTGGTGTCCTGCTCTCGGTCCATGCCTTTCGGGCGGCGTCCCTGTCCTCCATCGCCGCCGCAACCTCCGGGTTGTTGCAAAGCCATGGACAGTCGGGGCGTCGTCGGGTCACCGTGATCTGAGGGCAGTGACCGTTGACGGCAGCATTCCAAACCGCCATGAAGGCAGTGAGTTTTTCATCTGCAGTCGCAGCGGCGTGGAGCCATCCCCAGTCGGCCATTAGCAGGGTCAGGCACATAGCGTCCCAATCGACGCGGCTCCAGGCCCGTGAAGTGACAGGAGCTGGGCGCGTGGGGCGCTGCCGACTGAGCTGTGTCCGAAGCAGGATAGGCTGGTGATCGGCGATGGCGTCGGGGAGAACTAAGGACGATGTTGGGACATCAGTCAAGTTAGTTAAACACAGATCTAGCAGCGTTGGTGTGGGGTGGATGTGGGTGGGTTGATCCACCAGCTGTCTCAGACCCAGGTCATTCATAATGGACTGTAGTCTACGGGATGCCGGCTTCTCGGTGTTCATCATGTCGATGTTGTAGTCGCCCATGGCGACGACTGGATTGCTGGTGGATATGGCTGCCTGAAGTTGCTGCTCGATCAGCTCCAGACCCCGTCTGACTGACGCGCCGGGTGGCCTGTAGAGGGCGCCGACGACTACAGAGCGTCGACCTGCGCCCGTCACAGAGATCCAGAGTGACTCGACAGCGGCGTCGGCGCCGCCGATGTCCAGCTTCGTGACTCGTAGGTTATCACGGGTCAGGATGGCGACGCCGCCGCCACGTAATGCCTTGTGGGTGTGCGGTTCAGCAGAGCAGTCACATCTGGCTATGCAGTACCCAGGGAAGACCAGTACTCTGTTTGAAACGCCCGCTTGCAGCCACGTTTCCGATATGCACAGAATGTCCAGCCGGTGTTCGTCAAGTAGGATGTTGACCTCGTCCATTCTTGGCGCCAGTGAACGAGCGTTGACGTGCCCAATGTTGTAGAATCGCAGGGTGTATACAAACAGTGGATAGAATAGCATTCACACGCACATATTCCCAGTCAGGTACACATACAATATATTCGTCGCTTTACTCCTTCGTGGGTAGCAGGCGCTTCTTCAGCGTACGTTTGAATGACGCCACTGACACGGTCGCAAGTTCAGGTGGCAGCTCATTGTAGAGCTTAGCTGCGCGATACACAAACTGACGCTTGCCCACAGCAGAGCCGGTGATGCGAGGCAGACTGAGCAGATGGTCGTGCCTAGTACTGCGCACACGATCAGCACGCTCTCGGTTCGTGTAAAACTGCGAAGCCAGATACTCTGGTTGACCGGTGACGCGGATCCGATGAAGTGAGGCCAAAGTCTGGTGATAAAATAAGTCCGCAGACGTGAGCCTGCCTAGCTCTTCCTTAGCAGCCGAGATGGGTCGAACTTCCTTTTTCCTGGGATTATGCGAGCGGCAAAGTTGATGATATTTTGAACTTCTGATTTTTAGCCGAACCGTTTCCAAAGATAGTGAGGCAGTACCGAACACTCACAAAATCGCTACACACGACCCGGGTGTCAACTCCTGCCACAGGGGTTAATTTGGAAATTTACTCATGTATGGGGTGTCATTGTTGATGCTTCGCTATCTACACCCATGTCAGACACCTGCGTGGTGTGTCAGTGCCGAACACAATCGCATTGTGTGTTTGTCACCGCTGAATGGGGTGTCGAGGTGTCGCAATACTCATGCGGGGATGTCGATTGACGCCTCAGCCGGGCGTATTGCGGGAGTTCGTTCACCACTGGGAGAAGCGTAACGTCACCGCTGCATGGGGTGTCGAGGTGTCGCAATACTCATGCGGGGGTGCCGATTGACGCCTCAGCCGGGCGTATTGCAGGAGTTCGTTCACCACTGGGAGAGGTGTGATGGTCGCCGCTGCTTGGGGTGTCGTGACGTAGACGCACGCAGACGGCGGCGCGGCGTTGGCTGCGCGCGCAGATCACCGCCGGCCGGCCGCGCCGCCGCGCCGGGTCAGTTGGGCTGCGACCTTGGCCGCGTCAGGTTGATCGGGGTGCGTGCGTCGACCGTCGTCATTGTTCATGTTGCTGTTGAGTTGCGAAAGGCTGTTAATCGTGCTGTCGTGATCGGAGTTATAAGTACCTAATTGTGAGTTGTGAGTGCGTTCTTTCTTGCGTTCTTTTGATCTTAGAAAAGTAGTTAGTTGTTAATTTGTGATCGATAAACATTAGGTATCATAGCGTCTATATGTTTCGTGCCCTCCTGTCACAACCAATTGTATTGCTTATCCGGTCGGAGCTGCACCGACCAAGCTTCTATAAACATATGAATATACGTAGCTGACCGTTGATCCATATAGTAACTATGATGATTTAGACATAGACATAGACATAGACATATATTGAAACCATCCACAATAAACTTGTGGCTCTTACGGCCTCTCGTCAAAAAGATAAAACATACGAGGAGGGTGGTCCAAAACATGCTCACAAACAGACACACACGCACACTTTCCATACATGCCTGTCGTATAAGACATAAGAAGACAAGCTCAACGCCGGCAGAACAGGTTCTCAGCCCAGGTCCCGGCACAGGTGGCGCCTGAGGTGTCTGCTGAACACGGGTACCGGGAGCCGTGTGAAGTCCGGTGGTAGCTGGTTGTACTGCTGCTGCGCACGGCTAAGGAAGCGCCGGCGGCCAATCTCCATTCGGGACCTGGGCACATACAGACTACCGTCCTGCCTAGTGTGACGGTCACGGGTGTCCGACACGCGGACGAGGCCGCTGGCCAGCGCCTCCGGCTCGCCCAGGCGGCGTGCCTTATGTACCAGGCACAGTGTGTGGTACTGCACCAGGTCGCCAGCATTGAGCCAACCGAGTTTCTCTAACAGATCCGATACATGATCAATTTTTGTTGCGGCCGAAAATAACTTTTTTATGAGTATGCTTGATGATGCTGATTTGTGATGCTGATGTTGATACATGGATCTGTTTACAATCATTAACGGTTTTGTTAATACAATGGTTTTGCACGGAAATGTACCAATTTGTAGTTGCTCAGATTGGGAAGGTTGGCGCGAGTGGTCAGAGTCAGGTCAGAGTGCTCAGATTGGCATGAGTCTTGCGAGTTGCGACACGTTTCTGAGCCGGCGCCCGGCGGCGGCCACCGCCCGCCATGCGCCTACGTCACGACACCCCAAGCAGCGGCGACCGTTAGACCTCTCTCAGTGGTGAACGAACTCCTGCAATACGCCCGGCTGAGGCGTCAATCGACACCCCACGCATGACTATTGCGACACCTCCCCCATGCAGCGGTTATCAAGGGTGTTCCGTTAAACCTATACACCCCATGCAGCGGCGATCACGGTTGTTCCGGTACACCTCCCTGAGTGCTAAACAAAACACCTTCCAGGCGACGTATTTTAGGCTGTGTGGGCATCACACGGGCTAGGGGTGTTGACACCCTGCGCAGGTGTTGATTTTTGTGTGAGTGAATGTGAGAAAAGACCAGTGCGGATACGATGACATGCAGGATATCAGGTGGAAGCTGGGGACGGAATTGAGCTATTCCCGCCAAGATGCCCATGCATTTCTGGCTGACGAAGGTCACGTGGAAGTCCCAGTTGAGGCAGCAGTCGAACATCACCCCCAGATTATTTGCCTCACTGCACGGAGTAAGCGCGACTTCGCGGAATTAACAGTGAATGCCGGTAAGGTGCAGAGATTTTGACGCGTTCCGATCGGGAGCAGTTCAAATTTAGTTTCGTTCACCTTCAGACCATTTGCACAGAAATAGTCATCCAGTGAGGCCAGGACTGATTCTAGACGGGCTATGAGACCAGGCAAGTCAGATTTAGGGCCAGAAACGAGAATTTGGGTGTCGTCGGCGTACTGAACAAACAATGCTCCAGCTGCGTGAAGGCTGAGGTCATTTGTGAAGATAGCGAAGAGCAGGGGCCCCAGTGATAATCCCTGGAAGACCCCTTGGTCGATAGGTCGCGAGTCCGAGATCTGTTTGTTGTTGGCCGAATCGGTGAAACTCACGCTTTGAGTGTGCCCTGAGAGATAATTTTCGAACCAGCTTGTCTCGATGCAGTGAAGCTGCAATTTGGATATCAATTTGGAGTGGCTGATGACGTCAAATCCCTTACTCAGATCAATCAGGCAAATAATCGAAATTTGGCTCTGATCCATGGCCGAGAGCGCACGGTCCGAGATGCTGAGAAGGGAGGTTTCCGTGGAGTGGCGCGGTCTGAATCCGTGCTGGGTTTGAGTCAGAAGGTGATTAGTAGAGAGGAAACTGTGTAGTTGGGTCGGGGCGAACTTTTCCACGATTTTGGAGATGACCGGAACTAGTGAAATGGGTCGGTAGTTAGACGGGTTCTCGGAGTCACCTGACTTGAAAACTCCTACAGGAATCCCCAAACGAGTCATACAGGAATCCCACACACAAGTCCTACATGAATCCCACATACGAGTCCTACAGGAATCCCACACAGTAGTCCTACAGGAATCCCACACGGTAGTCCTACAGAATCCCACACAGCAGTCCTGCAGGAATCCCACACCAGTCCTGCAGGAATCCCACAGCAGTCCTGCAGGAATCCCATAGCAGTCCTACAGGAATCCCACAGCAGTCCTACAGGAATCCCACAGCAGTCCTGCAGGAATCCCACAGCAGTCCTGCAGCAATCCCACACACCAGTCCTGCAGGAATCCCATAGCAGTCCTACAGGAATCCCACAGCAGTCCTGCAGGAATCCCACAGCAGTCCTACAGGAATCACACACACACACACACCAGTTCTGCAGGAATCCCACAGCAGTCCTGCAGGAATCCCACACCAGTCCTACAGGAATCCCACACACCAGTCCTGCAGGAATCCCACACAAGTCCTACAGGAATCCCACAGCAGTCCTACAGGAATCCCACAGCAGTCCTGCAGGAATCCCACACACCAGTCCTGCAGGAATCCCATAGCAGTCCTACAGGAATCCCACAGCAGTCCTGCAGGAATTCCACAGCAGTCCTGCAGGAATCCCACACCAGTCCTGCAGGAATCCCACACACCAGTCCTGCAGGGCAGTTGGACAGGAGTCTTACATAATTTGAAGAACTCAGTAGCTCCGCAGGGATCCTTCAACATACGACTGTCAGAGCCATCCATTACAAATAACCAGTACTGAGACTGTCAGAAAGAGAAAACATATAAGAAAACGTGTATTCCTTGCTAGGTGGCTTCACACATTTCAGCAGCTACAGCAGCAGCAGACTACATCTGCGTTGCATCGTCGTCAGACTGGAGTACGCTGGGTGAAGGGGCGAGGGGAAACACGGGGCTCGGCACGGACTCGCGCCGCTCGGTGATCTCGCGCCGATCGGTGATGCGCTTTCGCACTTTCTTCTCATCGCTGATTTTCTGGCGACAGATGTGGCGCAGTTGGCCTTCTGTTACTACCGGCCTCCCATCCCGGTCTCTGTCGACAGATGTGGCGCAGTTGGCCTTCTGTTACTACCGGCCTCCCATCCCGGTCTCTGTCGACAGATGTGGCGCAGTTGGCCTTCTGTTACTACCGGCCTCCCATCCCGGTCTCTGTCGACAGATGTGGCGCAGTTGGCCTTCTGTTACTACCGGCCTCCCATCCCGGTCTCTGTCGACAGATGTGGCGCAGTTGGCCTTCTGTTACTACCGGCCTCCCATCCCGGTCTCTGTCGACAGATGTGGCGCAGTTGGCCTTCTGTTACTACCGGCCTCCCATCCCGGTCTCTGTCGACAGATGTGGCGCAGTTGGCCTTCTGTTACTACCGGCCTCCCATCCCGGTCTCTGTCGACAGATGTGGCGCAGTTGGCCTTCTGTTACTGCCGGCGTCCCATCCCGGTCTCTGTCGACAGATGTGGCGCAGTTGGCCTTCTGTTACTACCGGCCTCCCATCCCGGTCTCTGTCGACAGATGTGGCGCAGTTGGCCTTCTGTTACTACCGGCCTCCCATCCCGGTCTCTGTCGACAGATGTGGCGCAGTTGGCCTTCTGTTACTACCGGCCTCCCATCCCGGTCTCTGTCGACAGATGTGGCGCAGTTGGCCTTCTGTTACTACCGGCCTCCCATCCCGGTCTCTGTCGACAGATGTGGCGCAGTTGGCCTTCTGTTACTACCGGCGTCCCATCCCGGTCTCTGTCGACAGATGTGGCGCAGTTGGCCTTCTGTTACTGCCGGCGTCCCATCCCGGTCTCTGTCGACAGATGTGGCGCAGTTGGCCTTCTGTTACTACCGGCCTCCCATCCCGGTCTCTGTCGACAGATGTGGCGCAGTTGGCCTTCTGTTACTACCGGCCTCCCATCCCGGTCTCTGTCGACAGATGTGGCGCAGTTGGCCTTCTGTTACTACTGGCCTCCCATCCCGGTCTCTGTCGACAGATGTGGCGCAGTTGGCCTTCTGTTACTACCGGCCTCCCATCCCGGTTTCTGGCGACAGATGTGGCGCAGTTGGCCTTCTGTTACTACCAGCCTCCCATCCCGGTCCACTCCAAATTTCTTGCAGATGAACTCTGCGAAAATAACCCAAAATTGTGTGTTCGATCTGCGTAAACTGGAAGGGCAACTTGTGGCGTATCAAAAAATATGAAGTGTAATTAGGAAACGTACTGGAAACGGAAACGCAATGAAGCGTAGTATAAAGTAAGGAACATTTAGTTTTGCAACGGATGCGTGCGTAGTCGGAATTGTAAGGTAACGAGCAGTTAGCACACAGGAATGATTAACCCTCGCCCTACGGGAGTTTTTTCTTCACTTTCAGCCTACGGGGGGGGGGGGGCCTGACAGGCACCCCTGCTAACTTCCAAACCAAGCAACTTAGTGCAATGCAGTAAGAACCAGCATGTTGCCTGCCATGAGAGGAATCTAACAGTATGCAATTTTTAGGTTTCAGGTCAACGGGTGACCTTCCAGGTCAAGTGAATGACCTTGGATTTACCACGTCCAGAACAGCGGTTTTGCTCTTCAAAAAACCTCAAAATTAGAAATTGATAAATATAAATAACAAGGCATATTCCTAGACCAGTTTTGGCCAAAAAATACAAAAAAGATAATTAATTGTTTGTATCTTGTCAAAAAAGTATAAAACAAGTTATTAAAAAAATAATGTCATCAGTTTCTTACACTTAGGGAACCATCTCTCCGTCAAACATTAATATATTGCTTAGAAATTTGGTATGGGTATTTTCCATACTCAGTTTTCTCAAATATATTCCGGTTTTTCTAACATCTTTGAAAATGTTGATTTTGTGGGGATTTAAAAAAAATAGGGGTCAAAAACCCAAAATTTTGCAAATACGAGACTGCCATTTTAAAGAGAATGTCATTTTGTATCTTTGGTGAACTGTGTTTACAATTTCCTTTAAAACTCTGTTTTCTGCCATTTTTCAAATATTTATATTTTTTCCACCAACATGACGTCATCAAAACATGATTATCTCTCAAACGCCGTAATTAATTTCAATTAAATTGTTTACAGCATACGTATAATTGTTGTAAACTCAGCTACCGAAAATGTCAGCAAGATGCACCGCACGTGTAAAAAGATATTCAAGAAAAACATCACGGGGGGGCTGTCAGGCCCCCCCCCCCCCTTCCCGTAGGGCGAGGGTTGAAGGGAGTGACTACTGACATCGGTCATGTTTAGTTATTGACACGGTATTATAGAACATATGTGTTTAATGGAACCATGTCCGCATTTCTCCAGAATAACTATAATTGCTCAGACATTCAAATTCCTCCACCGCACCGGGCAGGGCACAGGGCAGGGCACAGGGCAGGGCACAGTGCAGGGTACAGGGCAGGGCACAGGGCAGGGAACAGGGCAGGGACAGGGCAGGGCACAGTGCGGGGCACAGGGCAGGGTACAGTGCAGGGCACAGGGCAGGGCACAGGCCAGGGCAAAGGCCAGGGCACAGGCCAGAACACAGGATAGGGTACAGGACAGGGCATGTTGGTAAGAATAAAATATGTTGACACCATTGCGGTTTGGTAGTAATAAGAAAAATAAGTATTGATAGAATCTTCCTGAAACTTTCAGGAAGATTCTATCAATACTTATCTTATTATTATACTTCTTTATTATTATACTATACTTATGTATTATTATACTATATTATACACGTTAACCCGCGCGGCGCTGGGGTCTCCATCCCAACGTGCGGTATTGGGGAGGGTAAATTTAACCCCCCCCCCCCCCCACGTATCTTCCGCACCAATAACCACAGCGAGACGCGCAAGGCGGCGATCGAAAGCTCTCAGTGAGAAGAATCTAACACATGCCCGAAATTATTAACATAAGGTCACATGTCAGGTCACGGTCAGGTCAAGTGTCAAAATGTAAGTATTTGGGTTTTGGGCTATAATTTCCATCCAAAGCCTTATATTGCAACTATATTATCTCACAAAGTGCTCCTAAATGTATAATGCACATCCCGCAAAAGTAAAAATGAAAATTTAAGCAAAGGTCAAGGTCAAGGTCAGGTCACAAAGGTCACAGGTCTACGAAAGCCATGCGACACATGTTGTATGGGTTATTTAACGCGTATAATTCGATAGAAGCAGCCATTTTCACAGCCTTACACCATATAATCGCCCTCAGGTCAAGGTCAGGCAACAATAAGGTCAAAATTTTAAATTGATTAATCTAAATAAACATTGCATGTTTCTAGACTAGTTTTGTCTTCTAAATACAGTGGTGGCATTTATTTGTCTGTATCTGGTCAGTAAAAGCAAACAAACGCAATAAAAAAAATGACGTCAAGAGTTACTTATTCTTAGAGAGCCATAAGTCAGTCAAAAATAAAGAAAATGCTTTGAAATTTGGTTTGAACATCGTTCATACTCGGTTCTCTAATAAATCTTCCGGTTTTTTGAAAATCTTCAAACAAAAACTTTTGTGGAAATTCTTCCCAAAAAAATCAGTTTTTGAATTTTTAGGGGTCAAAAACCCAAAAGTTTGAACATCTGAGATAGCCGTGTCAAAGACAATGTTATTTCCTTTCTTTTAACGTCTTTTATTTGTAATTTGCATTATCGCGCTATTTGCTACGATTTTTCAAACATTTAACGTTTTTTCACCAAAAATTACATGACATGACGTCACTAAAACGTCATTATCTCCTCAAAATTCTCACAAATTTCAACAAAATTGTAACAAAAGATGTAGAATTTATGTACCATAAGGTAACGAAAGTTTCACTTCGATATCTGTCATAGTTTTCAAGTTATGGAGAAAATCCGGGAGGGGGGTAAAATTTACCCCCCAGCGCCGCGCGGGTTAATTAAGAATATGCCCTGCAGTGGCGTTGATTGAACCAGTACAGTTGGTGACTGGCACCGTTCAGCTGTGGCGTGAGTCAGCGTTGCGTTGTCCATTCTACAACTATAGAACGCATGCTGAACGACTGAAGAAGCCACTCGACAGTGCAGTGTTTGACTCACCGAACGACAGTGAAGTTACCGTGCAATACTTTGCGCGTCCTGCGAAAAGATAACAAAGCTTCAGTTGAGTATCTTTGGCATAGATGTCGCTGTGGTTTGTCTGGTGGTCTGACCGAACAGCAGTGGGATGTAAGGAAGTACTGTTTCATCCCACTGCGAGTGGTTGAAGGCGGAAGTTGACAGTCTCGTAGGAATCCAGAATAACTAATTAAATTATTAGGAATCCATATGCCAATCCGCAGGGGCGTCGCCACGGATTTTTGACTGGGGGAGGGGGGAGGGGGGCGAATCGATAGATTGGAAAAGCCTAGTGGCAAATCTAGGTTTCGTTTTTTTTATGGGGGGGGGGGCAAAAATTTCACACGGCTCTGTCGGAGCGAAATTTTTTGAGCGGGGGTGGGGGGTCAGAGCGTTAGCGCGAAAAAATCGTTGAGTGGGAGACCATCAGAGAAATGAAACTCGTTGAGCGGCGACGGAGAAGTACTTAACCCGACAACGAAAAGTTGTCGAGTGGGGGAGAGAAAGTATATATAAATGTCTCCAAACTGGGAAGGCGACAATTTCCCCAAATGTCAGGCTGGGGGACGGTCTTCGCTCCCTTCCCCCTACGGCGTCGCCCTTGTTTGTCACCGTCATATATGCTTGTTTATTGCTATTAGCCGTTTTCACGAAGGATTATCGCGCTGAAAAGTTTCTGAAAGATTCTGAAAGTTTGGAAAAACTACAAAATTTTTACATGCTATTTTTTGCTAGAAAGGTCCCTCATAATTTTGTAATATTTTGGTAAGAATAAAATATGTTGACATTATTGCGGTTTGGTGGTAATAAGCAGGATAAGTATTGATAGAATCTTCCTGAAACTTTCAGGAAGATTCTATAAATACTTATCTTGCTTATTACCACCAAAACCGCAATTTTGTCAACATATTTTCTTCTTACCAACATATTACAAAATTATGAAGCACATTTCTAGCCAAAAATTGCATGTAAAAGTTGTGTAGTTTTTCAAAACTTTCAGAATCTTTCCAAAACTTTTCAGCGCAATAATCCTTCGTGAAAACGGCTATTATCATGTTTTGCCAAATGTAAACATAACACAATTAATCAGATTACGCACATTTTGTAAGGCTAACGGCGTTAAGTCCACTGGAGTGCAATTTTCACAGCGCCTGCGCAGTAAGTGGTAGCCGAAAATCTCAGCAGATGCGTTCTTTTGAGGCAAAAATTAGGCGGGCTACAAATTTTCATCGCGCGATCAATTTGTCTCGGGTCTCAAGAGGATATGAAATATAAGTAAATAGCGTTTCGTTAAAGGGAGTGTGCCTGCTCACATCTGACATCGCTTATTTGGGGTTATTGACACTGGTTTATAGAACATAATTTTCTGAATCGAACCATTCCTTTCATGTTTCCAGATCCACACCAGTTGCTGAGCTATTCCAAAGACTCCAGGAACTGGCTGGTAGCAGAACAACGTCGGGTAGACTCCAGGGGGCTTCCGCTACTAGAAACACTGCAGCTATCGACTCAACTGCTAGCATATCGTTAGCGCCGGCCAATACGATTTCGACAACACAGCTCGTGCGCGATGATAGCAGCAGGCGAAAAGTACCGTATGTCCTCTACTCGCAACGCTTGATGGCCATTTTCGACGAAGATATCAATTTAGAGCCACGAAATTTGCCAATATTAAAGTGCTCAGGGGTAAGAACATGCTGTGCAAAACTTGTCTCTCTATCTTGCATGATATGAGTTCATAGCATGACGTGACAGACACATTGGTTCAATATGTTTGAATATGGCTTGACAAACAGTTTCCATGACATTTATACAAAATGCGATTTAAAAATTAGTGGCTGCAGACAAAGTACGTAATATTGTTTTAAAAAAAATGAATAAGCCAATATTCAAAATGAAACATTAGCTTTTATCAGCCGATTCAGGTTTTAGCATTGATGAGTGTTCACGTTGTTGTGTGAAGTGAATGGGTATTTCGTTTCCAAATGTGCGGAATCGTCAAATGTATGAGACAGCCAAATGGGACTCCGCGAGTGCTTTCGTGGAACTCTGGAAATTACATAAATGCGTCCAAGAGTATCTTTCCGTTCGGTGAATCTGCCCCAAGGCTATGTAAACCAGTAAACGCTCCGGACGAAAAAGTTTCGACAACGCGTAATTTAGTTGCACCGACCCCGCAGCTGCGGTGACGCGGAAGTGGGTCACGCGGCCGGTCGGCGGGTCGCCTACGTAGGGTTAACCCGCGCGGCGCGGGGCGGGGGCGGGGGTAAATTTTACCCCCCCTCCCGGATTATCACAATAACTTGAAAACTATTACATATATTGAAGTGAAACTTACGGTACCTTATGGTGCATCAATTACACATCTTCTGCTATAATTTTATTGAAATTCGTGAAAATTTTGGGAGATGATGACGTTTTAGTGACGTCATGTCATGTCATTTTTGGTGAAAAAAGTTAAATGTTTGCAAAATCGTAGAAAATAACGTATTGATGGAAATTGCAAATAAAAGGCGTCAATAACATTGACGCCTACATTTGCAGCGAAATAACATTGTTTTTAAAATAGCTATCTCGGATTTTCAACGTTTTTGGTTTTTTACCCCCAAAAATAAAAATAAATAAATGATTTTGAGGGAAGAATTTCCGCATTTTTTTTTAAAGATTTGCAAAAAAAACGGAGGATATATTAGAGAACCGAGTATGAACAATGCTCAAACCAAATTTCAAAGCAAAATCTTTATTTTTGACTGACTTATGGCTCTCTAAGAATAAATAACGCATGACGTCATTTTTTTTAATTGCGTTTTTTTAACTTGTACTGGCCAGATACAGACACATAAATGCCATCAATGTATTTCTAAGACAAAACTAGTCTAGGAACATGCAATGTTTATTTAGATTAATCAATTTCAAATTTTGACCATATTGTGACCTGGCCTTGACCTGAGGGTCATTATATGGTGTCAGGATGTGAAAATGGCTGCTTCTATCGAATTATACGTGTACAATATCCCATATAACATGTGTCGCATGGTTTTCGTAGACCTGTGACCTTTTGTGACCTGACCTTGACCTTGACCTTTGCTTACAATTTCACTTTTACTTATGCGGGAGATGCATTATACATTTTGGAGCACTTTGTGAGATAATAGTCGCAAAACAAGTCTTTGGATGGAAAGTATAGCCCAAAACCCCAAATACTTAAATTTTGACACTTGACCTGACCGTGACCTGACTTGTGACCTTATGCTAATAATTTCGGGTATGTGTTAGATTCTTCTCATTGAGAGCTTTCGATCGCCGCCTAGCGCGTCTCGCTGCAGTTATTGGTTCGGAAGATACGAAGGGGGGGGGGGGTAAAATTTACCCCCCACACCGGACGTTTGGATGGAGACCCCAGCGCCGCGCAGGTTAACGCGCACGCCCCTCCTGCTTTTTTGTCGCTTGGTTCCTTCTTTTGTCGGCCGATTGTTAAACTTAAGATGTGTATCTACAACAAATTAAGCGTTGTGTTGGATGCCGTTACGAAAATTGCAATGCGACTCAAACTTTTTAAGTTATGGGCCGGCAAATTGCACTGACCGGCGATTGCGGCCGACCGCCGTAAGTAACGCCAACGCGCACGTTCCTCCAGTTTGTGTCGCCTGGTTTCTTCAGCTGCCGGCCGATTGTTAAACTTAAGATAGCAATCTGTCACAAATTGAACGATGTATATTATACCGTTGAGAAAATTGTCATCCGACTCAAATTATTTTATATTTCGGGCCGGCAAAGTTGACCGTCCTTTGGCTCATGACGGCCGACCGGACAGCCACTACATCAAATACTCAAACAGGGATAACACTCAAACAGTCTGAATTTAAATCATGCAACCCAAATTATGACAAAGGAAAATTTCCACTAGACTTACCTGATAAGTAAAACTAAGTTGCTGCTATAACAGTTGACCATACGATGGCTAGCGTCTGATAGGATACGCCCCTGTATCTGATCTGATACGCCCCTGTATCTGATCTGATACGCCCCTGTAGCTCAGTTGGGATGGCGCCGGGCTTCTGGCCTCACCCGGTTCTGGTAGCCCGTATTCGAGTCGCTTCGGCGCTCGCTATTTGCCCCTGACTGGGATGGCCTGTGGCCGGTGGCAGCGGTCGCACTCAAGGTCAGGTGACGTCAGAGGGCGGGGCGGACCATGTACAGGTATGTCGGGCACGTACAACTTTCGCTTACAAATTCTGCAGGACGCCAGGAATTGCTTGATCGGGTGGTGGGGTCAGGGCCTGCGCAACAAGCTATGCTTAGCGCGGGGCCTGGCCTCGGAAATCCATCCATTCAAAAACATTCGGACTAAATTTAGAAAAAAAATATAGTTCTTGGCAGAGCCTACCCGCACAAATTTATATTCTCATCTTTTATGACGAATTTTATGAAATTCTGATTTTAGTCGATTCTCGAATGAATTCAAGCAATTCAAAGCAACTGTTTAAAAATTACACTTTCCGGCCCGCGTCTCCGCACCACACCATCCCGCCCCGCTCACCGCGTCTCCAGCCGACGCCGGGCCATGCCAGGTGCCGCGGCGCGACGCAACGTGTTGTCAGTGGCGGCTATAGCCGTACACAGGGGGGGGGGGAATTGCCCCCCCCCCTGAAGGTCTGTACGTGCCCCCTTTGGTCGAAAAATGATTTTTTTTGATTTTTTAAAGAGAAAATGGTGAAAATATGCTCTTTTAAAAATATAGTGGGCCAAATCCGGTGATTTTTTTTGGTGGGGGTACTTTATGCCCCCCTGAGCAAAAATGGCCCCCTCCTGGAGTGAATCCTGTGTACGCTACTGGTGGCGGCGGAGCGAATTTTCGGATGGGGGCAAATAAATCCAGAGGGCCCCTTCGGCCAAAGGTCCCCCTCCCACGGCCAAAGCCCCTCCCCTCCCCTCCCCCCCCCCCAAAAAAAAAATGGCGCGAAATGGTATCTCCTCGGATTTAGGCCACTATATTTTGCAGGGCCCAGGCATTGCTACATAGCAATGCCTTTTTATTTTTTGAATTTTCTCATCTCTTTTAGGAAATGTTGTAAAACATTGGTAGGGCCCAGAGAGGCATTGGTAGGGCCCAAATAAACATTGGTAGGGCTTGGGCCCTACCAGGCCTATACAAAACGACACCCCTGCCATCAACTTCAGTTCATAAAACTCGTGCAGGTAAGTACGTCTTTTCTCTGAAGGAATCAACCTATCATTGATTTTCTTCGACATCAACTCCACTGTGGTCAGACTAGCATCCTCTTCTAACTCCCGTGCCAGCCACTCATGGGTGTCCCCAAACAGTGCTGGTAATAAAGATATTGCTTTCTGTCACTCCCACTCATTTGCTTTTGCAATTCTCTTGAACGACCTGAGGAATATGTCTGGGTCATCCTCCTGTTTAAACATCCGTGGTCGCAACAGCGGTCCACATGGTCGGCCATGGTTGTCAATACTCGGTTCAAGTGCAATGGTTCAGTTTTTATCTCTTTAGACATCAACGTCTCGTACCAGCATCCTCATCAGGCTGTAGGCACTATAATCTCACTTCTGGTTGTTAGAATGCCGAACTCCCTTGTCGATTTTCCAGTTTATTCTTGTGCACACTCTCTGCCATGGCACCTAAAACCGATCTCACGCCAACAACTCCCGTAATCCCAACGCAACTCCACAGCTTCAAGAAGTGACCACATGGGGAAAACCGAAAATGTCACAAACGCGCCATATCTCCAATCGAGCGGTTACCAAATCCCTGTTGCCATATGCAGAAACCTTCGCACCGCCTCAGACACATTTACTGACCGAACCAGAATACCGACTTATCACCAGAAGTGCAAACGCATCACTAAGTCCGCAACTGCAACCAAACCGCGTGCGTCTCTCACACAAACATAACGTCCATGGATAGCTCTCCATGTATTTTGGTATATCAAAACAACTGCGCAATCAACGTAATTTGCGCGTCATAGTTAAGTTTTCGTGACCGCTTCGAAATGCTACTAAATATACTAAAATATATACTAGGTTGACTAGGTTGCAGTATGTTGGCTGGAATCAAATTTACTAAATATAGATACAATCTATGGAAATACAAGTTAATGATACAAAACATTACTTTCAATTTATAATATACAAAATATTAATCATAAAATGTATATCTTGTCTAATTCATTTGGGCGCTACATTCCTTGCCGTTCTACCCGGTGTCTAGTTACCCTGGATCAGGGGCAGTGGCGTCGCTGACGGGGGTTGCGGGGGGTGCTAGCACCCCCCACTTTCAGAAAGTGGGGGGTGCGCACCCCCCACTTTTTCTGGGCCCGGGATGGGCCCTTTTCGGGGCGCATAGCGCCCCGAAAAGGGCATAACGCAAAATCTCCAACCCGAATACCCTGTTTGGGCCAGTGTCGGAGCAAAAAAACAATACATTTGTATAGCAACATTTCCGCTACAAATAAATCGCAAATTCCTTTACAACAAACCTATTTTTTCACGTCTGGCGGGAAATGGTAGCAAAATGGTAGTACATAATTTCAACATATACCGACCAATGTGTTACATACATGGCGTATTTGAATAGATATCAATCTAAACGCAAACCAAAACAAATTAAATGTATTTTACTTGCAAAAAAAATGAATCAATACGCGAAAAAAGGAGATTCAAATGAAAAAAAATAACATTTTCCTTTGACTATTTGTAAGGAAACAATGTTTTTATATTGATTTTGTTCTCTTATCATACATACTTTATGCTTTTTGAGCAAGTTGATGTGTCGTTAAATAACAACAACAAACAAACGAAAATATTTTGAACAAGTGTGTGTCTGACGTTTCACGCTTTGTGAGATTGAGATGATATTTAGGTATTTGGGACCATGAAGCGAAAACAACCTTCAATTTTGGACATGTTTAAGAAGAGGTAGGTACCTAGGTATGGCTTAATTTGTTACCGTAAAACGGGGTGAAGTGAGACAGGTGGGGTGAAGTGAGACATAAATTAATGCTTGCGGAACAGATACTTCCAGTGTGCGGAAATCCACCAAATTTTCACACGATTTGGACCCTACCAAGGCCTCAAAAGAGTGTGAATTTTGGAGCTTTCTGCTCAAAGTCAAAAGTACCAGATCGTTATGAAATTCTGTCTCACTTCACTCCACCTGTCTCACTTCACCCCGTTTTACGGTATCAAAAATGGCCTTCTGAAAAACTGCATTGGATCATTTTGGCCTTCCAATGCTGGTTACCTAGGTAAAAGTAGAAATGATTGTGTCTATGTTTGGATGCAATACAAATTGTATGTGGTAGGTAGGTAGGTACCTATGTGTGTGCTAATTTCAGGCATTTCATCATAAATATATTGATCTACTTGGATCACTCTATTATTATAAAGACATAAAGACATGACGGACCAACAAAAGGCCACAAGGGCCCATCGAGGTTGGCCCGATCCCACCTCAACCCCATGCCAACAATCCTATGAATTTAGCTGACCTCCTCTATAGAAGAGGCCCGAGATTATAAACTCAGTGGGCTTCAGAACAGTCTGGCACTTCCAATAGGTCAATAATACCTAGACAAGTAGGGCACCTAGGTCCTGCTTTCCTTCCTTCCTAGTATTTATTGGTTGTGAAATGTCCACATTACCTATGTAGGCACCTATGTTAGGATGCAATAACCATATCCACAACCCAACCTATGGAAGTTGAGTTGTAATGGTTAGGTAGGTACCTACTTAACAAAGTTTCAGAAGGCCAGTGATATTGATCCGCTGAAGAAAAAGGAAAACTTCACCCATCATGACACCCAGAACGAGGTGCTCCGTCTGATGAGTCATAAGGTGGTTCGCGGAGTGGTGGCGAATATGAACTCCGGATGTGTGGCTGAGGGTGACCCCGGCTACTTTTCGATAATCGTGGACGGTACCCAGGATGTCAGCGGCGCAGAGCACAGAGTCTGTCTGCGTGCGTTTCGTTGACCACGAATTCCAGGTCCATGAGGAGTTCCTGGGCTTCTTCGAGTGCGCTTCGACTACAGGAGCCGCCCTGTCCCAGATGGTGAAGGATGCTCTTTGCCGTCTCAACATTCCGATCGCCAACTTGAGGGGCATGGCGTTTGACGGCGCCGCCAACATGAGTGGGCGCGATAAAGGTGCGCAGGCCATCTTGCGTCAAGCCCAACCAGCAGCACTTTTCGTCCACTGCGGCTCGCACTGCATAAATCTCGTGGGCAAGGACAGCTGCGAGTCGTCTGAGATGGTCAAGAGTGCGCTGGCCTGTGTGAACGAGCTGGGCAGTATGTTTAGCCAGTCTGGCAAGTTTCGAGGAAAGTACGGCGACATCTGCATGGACGCCGAGATCAACGCCAAAAAGCTGCGCCCACTGTGCCCAACACGGTGGTCTGTTCGCCGCGCTGCCGTCGAGGCCATTCTGAACGGCTACGACGAGATCCTCGTAACTCTGGACGAACTGGCAGTGGGGAGCAGCCATCTGTCTGCCCGAGCGGCGGGTCTGTAGCCCAACTCTGCAAGGGTACTGCTCTGGTGGCCCTCCACATGGTACGTGCCGTACTGGCGCCGCTGGACCGCCTCAACCGCGCGTCCCAGAGCTCGACGTACACTGTGTCGGCGCTCCTGGAGAGCGTCCAGACGACGGTGGCGCTGCTGCGGGCCCAGCGTGAGTCGGCTGATGCAGCTGTGGAGACCTTCCTCAGCCTGGCGGAGAAGTCGTGCGAGGAAGTCACACTGCCGCGCAAAAGACGCTCACCAGCGGGCTACGACGGGGATGCCCCAGCTCACCACCCAGGATCAGTCCAGGAGTACCTCCGCACTGAGTACGTGCTCATCCTGGACACTGGCTGTACGCAGCTGGAGGAGCGGTTTAACCAGAAGGGCATGCAGGACCTGGCCAGGATGGAACGGCTACTTCTATCGGCTCCAGACGTGAAGAGTTGCAAGGAGGTGCTCGAGGCAAGCCCATGGGCAGGTGACATTTCACCGACAGATCTGGCTCCTCAGCTGCCGAAGCAAAAAGCCCAAGAGCCTAGCCGACGCGGTAAAAGCTGTGGCCGGCATGGAGAAGACCGCGCAGCAAATGCTGCCACACGCAGTGAAGCTGGTCAAGCTGCTGCTGACCCTGCCAGCTAGTTCGGCGACTGCTGAGCGCAGTTTCAGCGCCCTCAGGCGACTGAAGACGTGGCTACGCAGCACTATGACGCAGACCCGCCTGAACGCTGTCGCAGTCTGTCACGTTCACCGTGACCGCGTAGCCAACGTCGATCTCGACAAGGTGGCAGCTGCCTTCGTCCAGCTGAACCCACGTCGACAGAAGGTGTTCGGCCGTGTGAAAGTGTGAGCCTCCGCATAGTGGTGACCCTGGGCGAATGAGCCGCCGTGCTCACTACCGACCCTCGGCAGACGACAGACAGTTAAATCGTGTGATAAATACAAAATGAAAAAAGGCATTTATTTGCCATTTTCATTGCCATTTATTTGGCACTGGAACGACTGATCTGCGCATCGGACCTGGGGCGGCCGTGTCATAGCATTGTATGGCACGCAAAAGATCCCTCCTGACGGCCGGAGCCAAAATTATCCGTTGAACTGGGCGGACTGGAAAGGTTGGGGTGGAGGGATCGGGTTCTATGTGACAAGTACAAAAGTACTTTACTTAGTCCTCTATCCAATATCCATTTTTACAAACCGTTTAAAATAAATGAAAAATGGGCCCTTTTTTAAAAAATAGTGGACCAAATCCGGGGAGTTTTTTTTTTAGGGGTAGGTAGGTTTGGTGAGCCCCCGGCTTGGGCCCGGGCCCCTGCCAAACCGGCACCCCCACTCAAAAATTATCGGCGACGCCACTGATCAGGGGGTCCGCTCCGCCTTTTTAACATGGGGAAAAAGAGCGACAAATATTAGCAACATCCGCAGCTTGGTCGTGTTCACGCATCTGCTCATGAGCCAGATTTGGCTGCTGACATATTTTTGGTCAATCAGCGTCTGCCGTTCTCGACGCTCATTGGTCGACGGCTGATGACGAGGAGGTGGGTCAGAATAGATGAACATCATTCGCAGTGGTGGTAAAGTGTTCTGCCCTTATGGGCAAGGTCGGGGACAAAATGCTCCTTGCCATGCAGCACTCGGGGGTCAAAATGTCAGTAAAAATCATTATCTATGGTATGTCATTCTTGGGAAAATTTACTAAGCGATCATGTCCTTAGAAATACTGATCGTCAAAACCACTTCAGAGGTAATATTCACTTAATCATCATATTCATCACGTCAGCATGTATGTACATTTACATTTTTTTACAATTAGTAGTTGCTCGTTTCAGCTCTTGATTCTCAATAATTTAGTTTCACCCATATTGCCGACGAAAAAATATATACCAGTTATCTAGTTATAGACAATTGCTCCCCCGGGGATGGGGTCGGGGTGCTTGTGTATTTTCAGTGGAGTGAGTTTGAGATCGACTGTCAGGACAGTCGATCTCATTGTTCTGGTACTTTGTGAGTTCTACTATAAATAGTAGAAAATCCGGTTCATTCAGCATGAACATTCACATTCCAGTTATACCGTGCATCCTGCGCAATTACGTCGTTTATGGTGCATGGTGGAAGACCATATGCGAAGGTAGAGTCATCCGGCGATTTGACCGAATCCGACTTAGGAATCGTGACGTCATCTGGACGGAGAATCCCCCATACAAATCAATAATAACTCGTAATTTTGGAAAAACTATATAGATAATTCTACTGGGCCGAATTACAAACAACATGCCCTGAAAGAGAGACCAATTCAAGCTATCTAACTTATCTAAATAAAATTTTGTTCCTAAGTCACTCCTATTTTTCCAGCGAAGGAGCTCTTATCTTACTCCTTCGCTAATGTTAAAAGGTTGGTTTGGTTTGGTTTGTGGACCAAGCACCGTATCCTCTTGGGACCAAGGTGCTAATTGGAGCTCTCACCCTGTTCCGAGGGGTATGGAGAGCCGGGCAGACTTTTTCCGAGGCCCGCCGAGGATTGAACCCCGGCCCCCTGCACAGAAGGCAAGTATCTTACTACTGCGCCGAGTTGCTCCCCCAAATTACAACTGAAATGTAAGCAACGTGTTTTTTTGTTTGTGTGAAATGCGTCAGATATGTATTTAGCAAGGTCACGGTATTGGCGGCCGCTGCGCGGCCGACTTTCGGTCTCAAATACAAGTCCTGCGCTCCGCCAGGAACGGAGAATTAATGAGAGCGTGATAGGGTTTAGTGGTCGACCAGATACATATGACGTCATATGGCAAACTTAGTATCTGACGCATTTCTGCGACCACGTTTACATTTCAGTTGTAATGGCGGAGTCGTTGCAGGCGGTCGGCTGAGGCGATTGACGGGTGATACACATTATTATTGTTAGATAAGTACTGAGAATGTCCCTGTTTTGAGTGCAGTTCTGATGAAATTAAACATGTAGAATTAGTATAAAATATTCAATTTACCTATATAAAGGTGTGCAAAAGCGAATATCGCCCAATAATTAGCTATAGATCTGTGTTTGGTTTTAACCCGCGCCGTGCCGGTGTTCGGGCCACCTTCGCCGTACCGTGGGGGGGGGGGGGTAGATCCCCCTCTAACTCGAAAACTAAAAAGGCTATAAAGACGCAGAAAACAGCGTTCGAAAGCTCTCGACAAGCACATTCGTAGGTACTTCAGATATTGTTTTCCTCAAGTCAATATTGAGGTCACCAGAGGTCATCACATGTCACAATTTCCAGTTTTAGAACTTCGCTACAGAAACTCCCAGATATCACAGGAACTATGATAGCTAGGAAGAAACGAAAGACAACAATCGAAAGCTCAAAAATTAAATCGTTAAAGTGTCCTTAGTTTTTACCTCAGGTCAATAGTTTAGGCTCCAGAGCTCATCAAATGTCAAAAGGCTATTTTTTTACAAAACAGTTTATCACGAATACCCTTTTACCTAATAAAAACAAGGCAAGAATTTTGACGCCATCGTCTTTTTCTCGTCAAGGCGCTTCGACTCATATCAGTGGTGACCAGGTTAGGTCAACTTAAAAATGTGACTTCAGGTCAAGGTCAAGTGGTGACACAAGTAGGTCATGGTGCATATAAGAAGACGTGCCGCGACGAGACAAACACATTGGTTTCGGTTTCACTTATTTATCGTCATTATGTCAAGAGTTATTGCTATAAAACTGTTGGTGGCCTCGGATGACCTCGGCTGACCCTGTAGGTGTCACTGAACAAAACTGGCACATAGGTCATCAAGAATGGCCTATAATAGCATGATCCAGAAGGAATTAGACTGCTATCTTCCGTATCCTTGGAATAGGAAGCATTTTAATATTTCCCCATTGACTTATAATGGGGAGGTCACGAAATTGACCCGACCTTAGGTCGCTGATATACAAAATCCAAGACCAAAGAATTTTACATGTATATGACCTTATGAAATCCTGTAAGTGTAAAACCGATCATCCACAAACTGTGACTGTGGTACGACCATAAGTTCTTTTGGAGGTGGGGTCACGTGACCTGATCTGGTGACCTGACCTGAGATGACCCGGGGTATTGTTTTTTGCATAATGTGGACAAAAACAATACCCAACAATACCCAATATTGATGCCCAAACAGCTGTGTCAAAAACGGCGGCGCTGCGCGCCGTCGTTTTCCCACTATCCGCGAAAAACCTGAGGGAGGTGTCTAACACCCGGCACGGCGCGGGTTAAAATATAGAGATGATGTGAGCGTGCAGGGTATTATATGCAGGGTGTTAGGGTATTCATGTGAAGTAAAAAAAATGACCCAAGCTGAGCTGGGGTCATTTTGTATGTGCAACTTTTGGTCGGGGCCACTCAAAGCACTTTTACCACCCCTGATCATTCATTTACGTAATGTGAATTGCATGACGCCGTACGGAGGGCATGTGTGTCTAGGAGCCTTTCGAGGATGTTATCCTAGTTTGAAAAACGTTGAGAGTTATACAAATGTATATGTGAAAGGTCAATTAATTCTGATTCGATGTAAAGCGACGTATTTACTATTTAGTGACCGCGCGGGGCGGGAGAGCCCCTGTCGCGTACAGCGCCCTGGCGCGTGCGTTGCCAGGCAACTAGAGTTGCAGAATTCTGGTCCCAGCCTGGTCACGGCCGTGACTGAAGCTGTGATTGGCAAGACCAGCGGCATAGGGTTAGCATTGCAGCGCCGTAACTAAAGCTGTGACTTGCCAGCTCATGTCGTGGCCGTGACTGGGCTGTGTGACCGAAGATCTCGCATTTTCTGCACTGGTCTCTACAGGCAAAAACACGCAGTGGCGGCGGATAGGGGGGGGGAGGCAGCTGCCCCCACTCATGAAGTTGGTGGGGCAAACATTCGATTTTGCCCCCCATAAATTTGTAAGAGTTGGGGGGGGGGGGGGATATGAATCGAACCAACTACAAGGAGTTGGTTCGATTTATTATTTTTGACCGAACAATAACCCAGGGCGCCGATGTGCCCCCCCCCCCCCGCCCAGCCAGCCTGAGGGGCCCTCTAAGGCCGACAGAAGGCCCTCAGTCGGCCTGAGGGGACCTCGGAATGCCTGAGACTTCAATATGGGTCTGTCCGACGTTTTTGTTTGCGACCATTTAGGGCCCTGCAAAATATAGTGGCCTAAATCCGAGGAGATACCATTTCGCGCCATTTTTTGGGGGGGCGGGGGATTTTTTTATCTTAAAAAAAATCATTCATTTTTTCGACCAAAAGGGGCACGTACAAACCTTCACGGGGGAGGGGGGGCAATTGCCCCCCCCCCCCCCCCCCTGAAAGTCTGTACGTGACCCCTTTGGTCGTTTTTTTTAAAAGATAAAATGGTGAAAATATGCCCCCTTAAAAATATAGTGGGCCAAATCCGGTTATTTTTTTTGGTGGGGGTACTTTATGACAATGACAGCCAAAGGACGGTCAACTTTGCCGGCCCGAAATTTAACATAATTTGAGTCGGATGACAATTTTCTCAACGGTATAAGATACATCGTTCAATTTGTGACAGATTGCTACCTTAAGTTTAACAATCGGCCGGCAGCTGAAGAAACCAGGCGACACAAACTGGAGGAACGTGGGCGTGCGCGTTAACCTGCGCGGCGCTGGGGTCTCCATCCGAACGTCCGGTGCTGGGGGTAAAATTTACTCCCCCCCCCCCCTCTTATCTTCCGAACCAATAACCGCAGCGAGACGCGCAAGGCGGTGATCGAAAGCTCTCAGTGAGAAAAATCTAGCGCATACCCGAAATTATTAGCATAAGATCACAAGCCAGGTCACGGTCAGGTCAAGTGTCAAAATGTAAGTATTTGGGGTTTTGGGCTATACTTTCCATCCAAAGCCTTGTATTGCAACTATTATCTCACAAAGTGCTCCAAAATGTATAATGCATCTCCCGCATAAGTAAAAGTGAAATTGTAAGTAAAGGTTAAGTTCCAGGTCAGGTCACAAAAGGTCACAGGTCTACGAAAGCCATGCGACACATGTTGTATGGGTTATTTTAGACGTATAATTCGATAGAAGCAGCCCTTTTCACATCCTGACACCATATAATGACCCTCAGGTCTAGGTCAGGTCACAATAAGGTTAAAATTTGAAATTGATTAATCTAAATAAACATTGCATGTTCCTAGACTAGTTTTGTCTTATAAATACAGTGGTGGCATTGATTTGTCTGTATCTGGTCAGTAAAAGCAAAACAAACGACGTCATGAGTTAAGTCATGAGTTTGGGCTATACTTTCCTGACGTTTTTATACATGACGTCATGACGTCATGAGTTACTTATTCTTAGAGAGCCATAAGTCAGTCAAAAATAAAGATTTTGCTTTGAAATTTGGTTTGAGCAATGTTTATACTCGGTTCTCTAATATATCTTCCGGTTTTTTGCAAATCTTCAAAAAAACTTTTGCGGAAATTCTTCCCACAAAATCTTTTTTTTCATTTTTGGGGGTCAAAATCCCAAAATGTTGAAAATCCGAGATAGCTATTTTAAAAAAAATGTCATTTCCTTTCTTTTGACGCCTTTTATTTGCAATTTGCATCAACACGCTATTTTCTACGATTTTTCAAACATTTCACGTTTTTCCACCAAAAATAACATGACATGACGTCACTAAAACGTCATTATCTCCCAAAATTTTCACGAATTTCAATACAATTTTAACAGATGTATAATTGATGCACCATAAGGTACCGTAAGTTTCACTTCGATATCTGTAATAGTTTTCAAGTTGTTGTGAAAATCCGGGAGGGGGTAAAATTCACCCCCCCCCCCCCCCCAGCGCCGCGAGGGTTAACCATACGTAGGCGACCGGCCGTCCGGCCGCGTGACCCACTTCCGCGTCACAGCAGCTGCGGGGTCGGTGCAACTAAATTACGCGTTGTCGACACTTTTTCGTCCGGAGCGTTCTACCTAGTTTACATAGCCTTGGGGTAGATTCACCCAACGGAAAGATACTCTTGGACGCATTTATGTAATTTCCAGAGTTCCACGAAAGCACTCGCGGAGTCCCATTTGGATGTCTCATACATTTGACGATTCCGCACATTTGGAAACGAAATACCCGTTCACTTCACACAACAACGTGAACACTCCGCAATGCCAAAACCTGAATCAGCTGATAAAAGCTAATGTTTCATTTTGAATATTGGTTTATTCATTTTTTTTAAACAATATTACGTACTTTTTCTGCAGCTACTAATTTTAAAATTGCATTTTTTTATAATTGTCATGGAAACTGTTTGTCAAGCCATATTAACCCTCGCCCTACGGGGGAGGGAGGGGCTGACAGGCCCCATGAGGATTTTCTTGAATAACTTTTTACACATGCGGTACATCTTGCTGAGGTATTTTTTCCGGTAGCTGAGTTTATAGCAATTATACATAAGCTGTAAAAATGTATTTGAAATTGGTTTAAACATTTGGGAAATAATGACGTTTTGATGACGTCATGTTGGAAAAAATAGAAATATTTGACAAATCGTAGAAAATAGAGTTATAAAGCAAATTGCAAACGCAATTTACCAAAGATACTAAATGCAATTTTCTTTAAATGGCGATCTCAGATTTACAAAATTTTGGGTTTTTCACCCCTAAAAATTAAAAAACTGATTTTGTTGGAAAAATGCCCACAAAATCGAAAATTTCGACGAATTTAGAAAACCAAGAATATATGTCAGAGAAATGAGTATGGACAATAGTCATACCAAATTTCAAAGCAATATCTTAATTTCTGACTGAGTGATGGCGCCCTAAGTGTAAGAAACTGACGTCATTTTTAAAAATAACTTTTTTTAAACTTTTTTGGACAAGATACCAACAAATAATTACCTTTTCTGTATCTCTGAGCCATAACTGGTCTAGGAACATGCCTTTTTATTTACATATATCAATTTATAATTTTGATGTTTTCTGAAGAGCAAAATCGCTGTTTTGGACGTGGTAAATCCGAGGTCATTCACTTTACCTGGAAAGTCACCCGTTGACCTGAAACCTAAAAATCGCATACTGTTGGATTCCTCTCATGACAGGTAACATGCTGGTTCTTATCGCATTGCTCTAAGTTGCTTGGTTTGAAAGTTAACAGGGGGGCCTGTCAGCACCCCCCGTAGGGCGAAGGTGAAAAAAGCTCCATAGGGCGAGGGTTAAAGCATATTGAACCAATGTGTCTGTCACGTCATGCTATGAACTCATATCATGCAAGATAGAGAGACCAGTTTTGCACAGCATGTTCTTACCCCTGATAACTTTATTATTGGCAAATTTCGTGGCTCTAAATTGATATCTTCGTCGAAAATGGCCATCAAGCGTTGCGAGTAGGGGACAGACGGTACTGTTCGCCTGCTGCTATCATCGCGCACGAGCTGTTTTGTTGAAATCGTATTGGCCAGCGCTAACGATATGCTAGCAGTTGAGTCGATAGTTGCAGTGTTTCTAGTAGCGGAAGCCCTCTGGAGTCTACCCGATGTTGTTTTGCTACCAGCCAGTTCCTGGAGTCTTAGGAATATCTCAGCAACTAGTGTGAATCTGGAAACATGAAAGGCATGGTTCGATTCAGAAAATTATGTTCTATAAACCAGTGTCAATAACCCCAAATAAGCGATGTCAGATGTGAGCAGGCACACTCCCTTTAACGATAAGCTATTCACTTATATTTCAAATCCTCTTGAGACCCGAGACAAATTGATCGCGCGATGAAAATTTGTAGCCCGCCTAATTTTTGCCTCAAAAGAACGCATCTGCTGAGATTTTCGGCTACCACTCATTGCGCAAGCGCTGTGAAAATTGCACTCCAGTGGACTTAACGCCGTTAACCTTACAAAATGTGCGTAATCTGATTAACTGTGTTATGTTTACATTTGGAAAAAACATGATAATAACCGTTTTCACGAAAGATTATTGCGCTGAAAAGTTTTGGAAATATTCTGAAAGTTTTGAAAAACTACACAACTTTTACATGCAATTTTTGGCTAGAAATTTGGTTCATAATTTTGTAATATGTTGGTAAGAATAAAATATGTTGACAAAATTGCGGTTTTGGTGGTAATAAGCAAGATAAGTATTTATAGAATCTTCCTGAAAGTTTCAGGAAGATTCTATCAATACTTATCTTGCTTATTATCACCAGGGGCGCAGCCAGACCTTCAGAAATGGGGGCAAGCCCCTGGGAGAGGCCCCCACCCCCAAAAAAATACCCCTGGATATGAAAAACTCTACGGATTTCGGCCACTTTATTTTGTGAGACCCCCTTTTAAAAAAAAAAAAATATTCGTTTACTTTTGATGAGCTGGAATGGACCAGGACCCTCAGTAGGCATTGTACTGAGCGCATTACTAATTTGTATTGTTACGTACAGGAGAGAAAACATATCTTAGCTGACAACAGGTGGGGGTCGGCTTTTGAGTGTGGGGCGGCTGAAATGACGAAAAATGTACCCCCATTTTGATACGTGTATTTAAGCCTTTGCAGCATTTTTATGTGGATTTTCATGTTATAGTAGGTAGGTATGTACTTGTTAGTTAGCGCCGCGAAGCGGCGCGAAATTTTTACGGTTTTGCCTGATAAAACCCATAAATATAGGCGGTGGGCCTTGTAGCTCAGATAATAAGCTAAAAATGCTATTCATTCAATTTAGCGTTACGACAAACCGATGATGATGACTATGGCTTCGTTATGACGATGACTACCGATGTGACGCCGCGAAGCGGCGTGAAAATTTTAATTTTACGTCCTGGAAAACGAAATGTTAATATTGGAACCAGACCGTGAGGTGAGATGGCTTGGGGAGATGGTCCTGGCCTGTTCCCACTATTAGCTCTTGGGTCCAGCAAATTGGGCACCGCTGGAGCAGCTTCCGGGTCCCGATCTCCTCGTCTTTGCGTTCGCGTCGCCTTTATCGGAACTCGGCAAACTAGCTCAACATGTAGCCTGCTTGAAACTTAAAAGTGAATATTTGATGAAGGGAATGGGCACTGGGGCCAGCAATTCCCGCCAAGGAGAGCCTCTGCCAGACACTGAATGAAATTCTTTTTCCCATTTTCCAAATTTGTATAAGCAATTGCGAAACTTATGTCAGGCCGCGAAACGGCGCGAAAATTTCCAGTTTTTAACACTAGATAGCTGGATTTTGACTGCACTGCAAAGGCAATTTTTACGATAAATTTTTAATTTTTCCCGCAAAAGGGTCGACCCCCCTCCCCCGCCTTCTAAAGTGAAGGGAGTTTGCCCAGACCTCCCCCCGAGCCTCCCGTCCGCGACGCCCCTGGCTGACAAATATTGCAGCACACACTCTCCTGAGAAGAAAATTGTTAAATTGTTTTGTACTACCACCTGCCCCCCCCCCGAATTCAAAAACGCATCAGACTTATCAAACTACCATTTTTAAACCCAAGAAAACATTGCACCATGTGGGTCAGAGTACAGCACATTACCGCTCATTATGACTGCGCCGACCATGGCTAGCAGGCGCTCCAGCTATAGCAGGCGCTCCAGGCGACGGCTAGCAACCCTTGGGCAGGCTCGAGTGCCCCGTTCACAGACTCAATGGGCCTCTGGATAAGCTCGAGAGGGCCCTGAACAGACTCAATGGCCCCTTGGCAAGCCTAGAGGCCCCTGATCAGACTCTAATAGCCCCTGGGGAGGTTCAAGAGGCCCCTGAACAGGATCAATGGACTATTGGGAAAGCTCGAGAGGCCCCTCAACAGACTCTAATGGCTCCTAGGCAGGTTCAAGAGGCCCTTGAACAGACTGACTGGGCCCCTGGGTAAGCTCGAGAGGCCCCTGGGCAGGTTCGATAAGCCCCTGAACAGACTCAATGTGCCCCTGGGCAAGCTCGAGAGGTCTCTGGGCAGGCTCTAATGGCCCCTGGGCAGGTTCGAGAGGCCCCTGAACAGACTCGATGGGCCTCTGGGAAAACTATAATGGCCCCTGGGCAAGAGGCCCCAAAACAGACCATAATGGGCCCCTGTCCAGGCTCGAGACCCCTGAACATACTCAATGGGCCCATGGACATGCTCGAGAGGCCAATGGACAGTTTTTTGGGCCGATCGGTGGGCTCAATGGGCCCCTGGACATGCCCAAGAGGCCCCCTGGACTGGCTTCGAAAGCCCTTCAGTGTCTCTGAGGGCCCTTGGCATGCACCAGAGTGGCCCTTGCCTGGTTTGAGGGCTCCTCTGTGACTTTTTGAAAGCCATTTAGCTAATGCAAATGGTATCTGGGCCAATCTCGGCGGGGCCCCCTGTGACCCGTAAGGGGGAGGGCAATTGCCCCCCTTGCCCCCCCCCCCCCCCCCTCCCCCCCCCACCCCCACCCCCTGGCTGCGCCCCTGATTACCACCAAACCGCAATTGTGTCAACATATTCTATTCTTACCAAAATATTACAAAATTATGAGGGACCTTTCTATCAAAAAATCGCATGTAAAAAATGTGTAGTTTTTCCAAACTTTCAGAATCTTTCAGAAACTTTTCAGCGCGATAATCCTTCGTGAAAACGGCTAATAGCAATAAACAAGCATATATGACGGTGACAAACAAGGGCGACGCCGTAGGGGGAGGGAGCGAAGACCGTCCCCCAGCCTGACATCTGGGGAAATTGTCGCCTTCCCAGTTTGGAGACATTTATATATACTTTCTCTCCCCCACTCGACAACTTTTCGTTGTCGGGTTAAGTACTCCTCCGTCGCCGCTCAACAAGTTTCATTTCTCTGATGGTCTCCCACTCAACGATTTTTTCGCGCTAACGCTCTGACCCCCCACCCCCGCTCAAAAAATTTCGCTCTGACAGAGCCGTGTGAAATTTTTGCCCCCCCCCATAAAAAACGAAACCTAGATTTGCCACTAGGCTTTTCCAATCTATCGATTCGCCCCCCTCCCCCCTCCCCCAGTCAAAAATCCGTGGCGACGCCCCTGCGGATTGGCATATGGATTCCTAATAATTTAATTAGTTATTCTGGATTCCTACGAGACTGTCAACTTCCGCCTTCAACCACTCGCAGTGGGATGAAACGGTGCTTCCTTACATCCCACTGCTGTTCGGTCAGACCACCAGACAAACCACAGCGACATCTATGCCAAAGATACTCAACTGAAGCTTTGTTGTCTTTTCGCAGGACGCGCAAAGTATTGCACGGTAACTTCACTGTCGTTCGGTGAGTCAAACACTGCACTGTCGAGTGGCTTCTTCAGTCGTTCAGCATGCGTTCTATAGTTGTAGAATGGACAGCGCAACGCTGACTCATGTCACAGCTGAACAGCGCCAGTCACCAACTGTACTGGTTCAATCAAAGCCACTGCAGGGCATATTCTTAATTAACGTATTGACTGCCTCCCATTTCGGGACGCAGCCCCCATCCGTCACGACGCAACGCCTTCCGATTTTGGACCACTGCGTCCCAGAGGTGAAATTTGCCACTGATAACTAAAAGCAAGGAGGATAATTTGAAAAACCGAAGTGCCACTGTCTTGCCGCTAAGCTGTCCCGGAATCGTCTTGTCCTGGTCCTGCATGACTGCGTAATGTGCCCTGTCCTGAGCCCTATCTTGTGTCTTGGCCTGTGTCCTGCCCTGTGCCCTGCTCTAAGCCCTGCCCTATGCCCTGCCCTGTGCCCTGCCCTGTGCCCTGCCCTGTGCCCTGCCCTGTGCCCTGCCCTGTGCCCTGCCCTGTGCCCTGCCCTGTGCCCTCCCCTGTGCCCTGCCCTGTGCCCTGCCCTGTGCCCTGCCCTGTGCCCTGCCCTCCTGCCCTGTGCCCTGCCCTGTGCCCTGCCCTGTGCCCTGCCCTGTGCCCTGCCCTGTGCCCTGCCCTGTGCCCTGCCCTGTGCCCTGCCCTGTGCCCTGCCCTGTGCCCTGCCCTGTGCCCTGCCCTGTGCCCTGCCCTGTGCCCTGCCCTGTGCCCTGCCCTGTGCCCTGCCCTGTGCCCTGCCCTGTGCCCTGCCCTGTGCCCTGCTCTGTGCCCTGCCCTTTGCCCTGCCCTGTGTCCTGCCCTGTGCCCTGCCCTGTGCCCTGCCCTGTGCCCTGCCCTGTGCCCTGCCCTGTGCCCTGCCCTGTGCCCTGCCCTGTGCCCAGCCCTGTGCCCTGCCCTGTGCCCTGCCCTGTGCCCTGCCCTGTGCCCTGCCCTGTGTCCTGCCCTGTGCCCAGCCCTGTGCCCAGCCCAGTGCCCTTCCCTGTGCCCTGCCCTGTGCCCTGCCCTGTGCCCTGCCCTGTGCCCTGCCCTGTGCCCTGCCCTGTGCCCTGCCCTGTGCCCTGCCCTGTGCCCTGCCCTGTGCCCTGCCCTGTGCCCTGCCCTGTGCCCTGCCCTGTGCCCTGCCCTGTGCCCTGCCCTGTGCCCTGCCCTGTGCCCTGCCCTGTGCCCTGCCCTGTGCCCTGCCCTGTGCCCTGCCCTGTGCCCTGCCCTGTGCCCTGCCCTGTGCCCTGCCCTGTGCCCTGCCCTGTGCCCTGCCCTGTGCCCTGCCCTGTGCCCTGCCCTGTGCCCTGCCCTGTGCCCTGCCCTGTGCCCTGCCCTGTGCCCTGCCCTGTGCCCTGCCCTGTGCCCTGCCCTGTGCCCTGCCCTGTGCCCTGCCCTGTGCCCTGCCCTGTGCCCTGCCCTGTGCCCTGCCCTGTGCCCTGCCCTGTGCCCTGCCCAGTGCCCTGCCCAGTGCCCTGCCCAGTGCCCTGCCCAGTGCCCTGCCCAGTGCCCTGCCCTGTGCCCTGCCCTGTGCCCTGCCCTGTGCCCTGCCCTGTGCCCTGCCCTGTGCCCTGCCCTGTGCCCTGCCCTGTGCCCTGCCCTGTGCCCTGCCCTGTGCCCTGCCCTGTGCCCTGCCCTGTGCCCTGCCCTGTGCCCTACCAGGTGCGCTGGAGGTATTTGAATATCTCAGCAATTATAGTTATTCTGGAGAAATGCAGACATGATTCCATTAAACACATAAGTTCTATAATACCGTGTCAATAACTAAACACGACCGATGTCAGTAGATACACTCCCTTTAACCCGCGAGTTACTGGGGTATATTTCATAACGCGACTTACTGGGGGGGGCTATTTTTTGCCCCCCCCCCCCTCTGATCTCCGGAACTACAGGACCGAATGTAAAAATTCAAACGGCATTCGATAGACCTGGGAAATTTATTGAGGAAAACATAATATTGTTGACCTCGGGGTCACCGATGACGTCACAGGTCAGGTCAAGCACAAAATGTTTGACTGTGTCAAAAGGTCTCGATGGATGGAATTGTCGCGCAAAATTGCGATATTAAACGCATAAACTGTCGATAAATCGGTATGATTCATGTGTCTAACACTTCTAAGTACCTTTCTAAGCTGTTTATGACCTTGGGTCAGGTCAAGGTCATCCGAGGTCACGAGGTCAAACTGCAGATTACGGTCATTAGGCATTGTAACACATGTGTATGGGTTTGTTTTTTCGTCTAGAACGCTAAAAATGACCTTAGAACATTGTTTGTTCCATATAAATAGAAGTAAAAAGCAAAAATGGAATTGCGTTATTTATGCACAGTAATGCTGTGAGAAGAAGTCGATTTTTGTCATTTAAAGGTCATAAGTCGGTCATTTTTAACGATATCGACTTTAAATTTGGTACACATATTCATCGCATACGTCTCGATCACATATATTCCAGTTTTTGGATAATTCGGATTTTTTCTTGAAACTTTTGTAAAAACAAAAGAATGTATCTGGATTTCTCAAAATTTTGAATAAAAAAATCTCACAAATCCGAGATAGCAGTTTGATAGCCCGGTCTATTGTCAGTAATTTGATTTAAAACAATTTAGTTGATCGCAAGTATCGTACCTTTGACAGCATTTTCCGCAAACCATTATTTTGCAACAAAAACAGAAGAACATGACGTCACTCTGACGTCATTCCCGGTTGACCTATCATAGCCTCATATTTGTTTTGTTTGCCAACATGTGTAGCATTGATGTGAGAGAAGGTACTGCAAGTTTGGTGACGATACCGGTGTTCGTTTAGGAGTTATTGCAAAATAACGGGAGGGGGGGCAAAAAATAGCCCCCCGCATTAACTCGCGGGTTAACCCTCGCCCTACTGACAGCCCCCCCCCCCCCCCCCCCCCCGTGAGGTTTTTCTTGAATATCTGTTTACACGTGCGGCGCATCTTGCTGAAATTTTCGGTAGCTGAGTTTACAACAATTATACGTATGCTGTAAAAAAAATGAAATTAATTACGTCGTTTGAGAGATAATCATGTTTCAATGACATGTTGGTGAAAAATATAAATATTTGCAAAATGGTAGAAAACAGAGTTTTAAAGGAAATTGTAAACGAACGAATTGAATTTGTAGGCTTTTTGATGCCTAAAATTAAAAAAAAAACGATTTTTTGGGGGAAAAATCCCCACAAAATCAAACTCTTCAAAGATGTTAGAAAAACCGGAATATATGTGAGAAAACTGAGTATGAACAATACCCATACCAAATTTCTAAGCAATATCTTCATGTTTGACTGAGTGATGGCTCCCTAAGTGTAAGAAACTGATGACATCATTTTTATATATAACATTTTTTATACTTTTTTTTGACAAGATGCAAACAAATAATTATCTTTTTTGTATTTTTTAGCCAAAACTGGTCTTGGAGCATGCCTTGTTATTTATATTTATCAATTTCTAATTTTGAGGTTTCTTGAAGAGCAAAATCGCTGTTCTGGACGTGGTAAATCCAAGGTCATTCGCTTGACCTGGAAGGTCACCCGTTGACCTGAAACCTAAAAAATGGATACTGTTAGATTCCTCTAATGGCAGACAACATGCTGGTTCTTACTGCATTGCACTAAGTTGCTTGGTTTGGAAGTTAGCAGGGGTGCCTGTCAGGCCCCCCCCCCCCCCCCCGTAGGCTGAAAGTGAAGAAAAAACTCCCGTAGGGCGAGGGTTAATCATTCCTGTGTGCTAACTGCTCGTTACCTTACAATTCCGACTACGCACGCATCCGTCGCAAAACTAAATATTCCGTACTTTATACTACGCTTCATTGCGCTTCTATTTCCAGTACGTTTCATAATTACACTTCATATTTTTTGATACGCCACAAGTTGCCCTTCCAGTTTACGCAGATCGAACACACAATTTTGGGTTATTTTCGCAGAGTTCATCTGCAAGAAATTTGGAGTGTACCGGGATGGGAGGCTGGTAGTAACAGAAGGCCAACTGCGCCACATCTGTCGACAGAAAATCAGCGATGAGAAGAAAGTGCGAAAGCGCATCACCGATCGGCGCGAGATCACCGAGCGGCGCGAGTCCGTGCCGAGCCCCGTGTTTCCCCTCGCCCCTTCACCCAGCGTACTCCAGTCTGACGACGATGAAACGCAGATGTAGTCTGCTGCTGCTGTAGCTGCTGAAATGTGTGAAGCCACCTAGCAAGGAATACACGTTTTCTTATATGTTTTCTCTTTCTGACAGTCTCAGTACTGGTTATTTGTAATGGATGGCTCTGACAGTCGTATGTTGAAGGATTCCTGCGGAGCTGCTGAGTTCTTCAAATTATGTAAGACTCCTGTCCAACTGCCCTGCAGGACTGGTGTGTGGGATTCCTGCAGGACTGGTGTGGGATTCCTGCAGGACTGCTGTGGAATTCCTGCAGGACTGCTGTGGGATTCCTGCAGGACTGGTGTGTGGGATTCCTGTAGGACTGGTGTGTGGGATTCCAGCAGGACTGCTGT
>JAXIVJ010004736.1:0-7500 GCA_036785665.1 Chirona hameri | reverse complement strand
GTATGATACATATCCCACATGAGCTAAAGAGAGATCGTTGGAAAAGATCAAGGTCAAGGTCAGGTCACAAAAGTTCACTACACACAAAATAGCTACGAAAGTCATGCAGCACATGTTTTATGGATGCTTTTACGCGTAGAATTTGATAGTGATAGTCATTTTACCACCTGGCTTCATTTGCGTGAAGTTAGTGTCAAGTTCATGTCAAGTTCAGGTCACTGAAGGTCAAAATTTTGAAATTAATCAATCGAAATGACAAGAGCATGTTTCTATATCAGTTTTATCACAAAAATACATTGCTGGAATTTATTTGTCTGTATCTGGTCAATAAAAGACAAAAAAATGCAATTTCAAAATATGACGTCATAATTTACCCATACTTTATATGCCATGTCAGTCAAAAAAGATGATATCATTTTGAAATTTGGTATGTTGGTTGTTCATATGTAGTTATCTGACATATATTCCGTTTTCTTCATATCTTTGAAAAATTTGAAATTTTGGGCATTTTTCCCAATTTTGTTTTTGTTAAATTTTTGGGTTAAAAAATCCGAAATTTAGAGATATCTGGTTTGTAGCCCTTACAATTTTCTACCTTCTAACGTTTTTCGATTGCATTTTCCTTCAAATTCGGCATTTGTACGACCTAGCTAAGTTTAGCTGATTTTGGTGTCAAATTCGTGTTTAGTGACGTCACTAAATTCACTATATCTCGAAAAATTTCATTAAAAAATTACTTTCGTTTTGCTCAAAAGGTGTAAAAATTATACCCGGAAAGGTACTGAAAGTTTAGCCGTCGATATCTGTATTAGTTGTTGAGATATTCCTAATACTCCTAAGGGGGCGGGGGGGGGGCTAAACAAAAAACTCCCCCAGTGACTCGCGGGTTAAGCCTAGCAGCTTCACACCCTAACCCACCGAACATCAACGATTATGATTGTACTGATACACTTCACTACAGGAGATAAACCACAGAAAAGTAGCTGTATCATATGTGGGACTAAAAGCTATGAGGACCAAGACCGAACTGTATATTCAGGTCAGTTACAGAGCAAGCCAAAATATTAACAGGTCACGAGCTTTACAGCTTTCATGCCCTAATTCATTAGGGTCCGCTCGGTAGGCGGATCCACGATACATCTCCCTCCTTTTAAGCGAGACGCATGTCACGGCCCGAAGCGCCTACCGCTGCGGGTCACTCGGGGAGAGAACGACTTGATCCCGTCAGGATGGCGTCCCTCTGGCGTGGGAGTCCGGCGCTGGGTATTGCTGCGAGCATGTGACTGCTCTTTATCCGGCGGACTGGGTCCTTCTGGGTTTGTACTGCTGGTCGGCTGAGTGGGGGCCGCTGGGGTCGATGCTGGACCCAGTACGGCACGACGCGACAGATGAGGAGACCGCAGCAGAGCTGGCCAGTGCGTCGGGCTCGTCGCGCCGGGAGTTGGCGGTGAGGAGCGCTGGCGCTGGAGCCCGTCTTGCTCAGTTGGTTTTAGGTGACGACGGTTGCGCCTGTAAGTCGTTCCTCCGCGCCGTACTATGTAGCTTCTTGGACCTGTTTTCTTGAGAACTTGAGCTGGCTCTGACCAGTTGGATTCTTTGTCCGTCTTCATGCGTACATCGTCACCGGGCTTGAGTTCTGAGAGTGGTTTGGCGCTATAATGTTTGTTGAAGTTCTTCTCCATCTTATCCTTCCCTTCCTTGTCTTTCTCACGGGCCGCTTGGTACTCAGCTTGCTCGGTTCTTGCCACCGGAAGTCTTGTTTGCAGGTTGCGTCCCATGAGGAGCCTTGCAGGTGAACAGCCGATAGCTTCTATGGGGGTCGCTCTGTAGTTCAGGAGAGCTAGATGCCAGTCTTTCTGCTTAAGGACCCATTTAGCGGTGCGTACCGCACGTTCAGCAGCTCCGTTGGACGACGGATGGTGTGGGTCTGTCACCCGATGCTCGAAGTTGTAAGACTTCTTGAATTCCTCGAACGTCACAGAGGTAAACTGCGTACCCCCGTCGGTTGTCAGGAGATCTGGAATACCGTGCTGGCTAAACAGAGTCTTGAGGCACTCCACCACGCCTGTGCTGCTTACATTGGGAAGACGCTGGATCTCCAAGTATCTGCTGAAGATATCGACGGTTACCAGCCAGGTAGCTCCGCCGGAATGACATATGTCAGCTGCTACATGTGACCAGGGTCTCGCTGGAACTGGCGTGGAGATGAGCGGCTCCTTGCGCTGCTTCGGTGAGTTGATTTGGCAGAATGAGCACTGAGTTACGTGGCTCTTCAGATCGCTGCTGATTTCCGGCCACCAGACAGAATGCTCTGCTCTTTCTCTGGACTTATTCAGCCCAAAGTGACCATCGTCATGGAGACGTCGCAGCATCTCTCTCTGGAGCGTCGGCGGAATCACGAGACGCTTGCCGTTCATCAGGAGGGTTCCGAAGGTGGTGTAGATGACGGTGAGCTGTCCTCTTACAGCGAAATATTCGCTCAGGCTGTGATGCTTCGGTCCTTCTTTCCAGCCACTGAGTGTTTGTTTGACGACTTGCTGTAGCACGCTGTCCGCTTCTTGCGCTTCGCTTATTTCTTTCAGACGCTGATGAGTGGCAGGAATGGCTTCATACGCGGCTTTGCAGTACTGGTGGACTTCGCTGATCATGGCGGCACTGATTTCATCATCCTTGGTTCCGGGAAATCTGGATAGAAAATCCGGAAGAACGTGCTGCTTGCCTGGGACGTACAGGGCGTGGGCATTGTAAGTCATCAGCCGCATGAGGAGGCGCTGACAACGGAGAGGTGCTTCCACAAGATTTCTTGAGTTAATCAGCGGAATCAGAGGCTTGTGGTCAAGCTGCAGCTCAAACTTCGGCAGACCCGCCAGAAACATGTGCATTTTTTCGCATGTCCATGTGGCTGCCAGAAGCTCTTTTTCGATTTGCGCCCATTTTCTTTCTGTTTCTGTTAGTGTCCTGCTGCAGTATGCCACTGGCTTGAGCTCATTGCCATGTTTTTGCAATATGCAGCCTCCCAATCCATAGCTGCTGGCATCGGCGCTGACGACCGTTTCTTTTGCTGGATCATAGAAGGCTAGCACCGGTGCTGATGTCAACAGCTGCTTCACTCTGTCCAGTGCTTCCTGCTGTGCGCTTGTCCACAGCCAAGCGGTATCTTTGCGCAGCAGATCATAGAGAGGCCGCAGATTTTCTTGAATGTTTGGCACGAACCGACATAGGTAATTGATCATGCCGAGGAGTGACCTCAGCTCTTCCACGCTACTGGGAGCCTGTAGCTTTGTGATCGCTTCTAGCTTCTCTTCATCAACTTGGATGCCGTGCTTACTTATCTTGAAGCCTAGAAACTTGATTTCTTCCTGCTTCAGCTGGCACTTCTTCTTATTGAGTCGTAGTCCTGACTCCTCAATTCTCTGCAGCACATCTTGCAGGCGGACATCATGTGTACTTGCATCGCCGAAGCACACAATGTCATCCATGTAGCACAGGACGCCGGGCAGGTTTTCCAGCATCTCATGCATCTTCCGCTGGAAACATTCGGGTCCCAGGCTGACACCCATTGGCAATCTTGTGAAGGCTTTGCGTCCGAAAGGAGTAATAAATGTAGTGAGCAGTGAGCTTTCAGGATCAAGAGGTAGTTGAAAGAAGCCAGATGAGGCGTCCAGCTTTGAAAATAGAGTCGCACCGCTGAGCTTGGAGGTCAGGTCTTCTAGTGTCGGGATCGGGTAGACTTCTCTCTTGGTAGCTTGATTCAGCCGCCTATAGTCCACGGTGATCCTCACTCCATCATTGGCTTTTCGCACCGGCACCATGGGGGCGCACCAGTCAGTGGGCTCAGTCACTGTCTTCAGGATGCCTTGTTCCTCCATGCGCTCTAGTTCTCGCTTTACTACGTCTAGCAGCGGAATGGGAATGTTGCGTGATGTATTCACAGCGCTGGGCACAGCATCTTCTGTGAGCTTTATACTGATTGGAGTCGTCTTCATCAGCCCCGTTTCTCCAAATACGCCTTCGCTTATCTTGCTGATTTCGCCGGCGAACTGCAGTACAGCCAGGCGGGAGCTGGCTGAGCGAGAAAGCAGATTTTCAGAGCATGTTCTCAGAACGTAAAAAATCTCGGAGTGAAGAACCTTGTCTTTGTAGTGCACGCGTGCTTTCACTTTGCCTTCAACATCAAGGACTTTGCCAACACTTCGCAAAGTGTTGCTTGCAGGCTGCAGCTGTGGTAGGCCAAGTCTCACGTAGTCGTTCCAGCTTAGAATGCTGACATCTGCACCAGAATCAACTTTAAACTTTACCTTCTGCTTGTTCACATCAACTAGGATGGTCCATTCTTGGGCAGCAGCTTCATCAACATCGCCGATGAATACACTTCCGTGGTCTTCAGCCGGTGTGAATGGAGGCGACCACTCGCATTCCACCTCTCGAGCAGACACACGCGAAAGGCACACAGCAGCGAAGTGGTCACGCTTCTTGCATTTATTGCAAATTCTGCCTTTAGCTGGGCATTCTTGGGGGCGGCTGTGGCGGTCACGGCCACAGTACTTGCATGTGCCTTGTCGTTGGGCTTGCTGTCCTACGCTAGAATAGCTTCTGCTATTGCTATGCTCATACTGCATTCCCGCTTGGTAGCTTCTGTCTTGGCGGGACGGACCGGGGTGAGACCTGTGCATGCCGATGCGGTCAACATTTCGCTGAGATTCTTGCCCATTATTCACGATGTCCATGTTACGCATCATTGTAACAACTTTATCCAAAGTTATGTCTTCGTCCATCGCTTGGAGCTGAATTTTCATGGATAATTCTTTGTTCTTCATACCAGCTATGAGCCGGTCCCGGATCCGTTCTTGCTGGTTCTCGAAGCCGCAGTGCTCGGCTAGAGCAAACAGGCTTCGCACGAAGCACTCGCTGCTTTCATTTGCCGCTTGACATCTCGATTCAAAGGCCTGGCGCTCGGCTATGTAGTTCCTTTTCGGGATGAAATAGCCGTTTAGCTTGTCCACAACCGTGCCGTAGTTGTTGGCTTCTTCTGCCGACAAGTTCAGCGTGTTGACGATGTGTTCAGCTTGCGGTCCCATTGCGTAGATCAGGGCGGCAACTTGAACCTCACCGTCATCCTTGTGCAGGCCCGAGGCTAGTCGATAGCGCTGGAATCTGTCTCTCCAAGCTGGCCATCGCTCTGGCGTAGTATAGTCGAATTCATCTGGAGGACGGAACGCACCTGGCATGCTGTAAAATTATAGGCTTAAATATCTGATAGCGGCATGAAAAGAAGCTACGTTAAAATTGCGCACGCTTGCTAAATTAAGTCCCACATTGCTGATGAAGGTAAGGCTAAATTGAATTATTATCACTTTAAATAACCCTGCCGGCTGCGCCATGTATCATATGTGGGACTAAAAGCTATGAGGACCAAGACCGAACTGTATATTCAGGTCAGTTACAGAGCAAGCCAAAATATTAACAGGTCACGAGCTTTACAGCTTTCATGCCCTAATTCATTAGGGTCCGCTCGGTAGGCGGATCCACGATACAGTAGCCAACCTCCAAACAGCTGCAGGGTTGTGAATCCATCAAAAGATAAAACATCAAAGAGTATCTTATAAAAATCCAACACAGAATAAGTAACACAAACTTGAACTTCTTAGTCTTCAAACATGCAACACCACTTTAAAAAAAACAAAAAAAAACAAGAGAACAACAGATTCCATAAAGGAAGAGTGCCATGTTTTCTCACCTTACAACAGCAACTTCCCCTCCACCTGACCAGAATGGGATCAATCTTGACTGGCGTTGTAACCATCCCAAAACAGAACCCTGCCTCAGGGTCGTGCCAAGCTGTGTTTGCGATGAGAGGAGCCAAGCTATTAGCCAATACTATTGTATCGTCACACAACTGAGAACCACGCAAGCACAAGCTCTGTCCCAATAATGGGACTTGACGTTTTTGTTTAAATTTAAAACGAGATACAGAAAGCCGGCTCGCTCAACTCCACGAGAGATCCTCGGAGATCAGCAAATGCAGGGGGTTGTCATCCCTGCAGCCGCCATTGGCTCAATTTGTGTTTTGCCTCGCAAAAAAATAACCACGCATGTCAATTGCCCGAAAACGGTAACATACGTGGTTCTTCCTGGTGTGTGACGGCATCTATTTGGAAAACCGACATTTGTGGCGCGGCTTATGCTTTTTAACATTGCGAAGGAGTAAGATAAGAGCTCCTTTGCTGTCAAAATAGGAGTGACTTAGGAGCAAAATGTTATTTATATAAGTTAGAGAGCTTGAATCGGTCTTTCTTTCAGGGCATGTCTGTAATTCGGCTCAGTAGAATTACCTATATAGTCTTTCAAAAATTTCGAGTTATTTTTGATTTGTATAGGGGTGAGGGATTCTCCGTCCAGATGACGTCACCACCCCTAAGTCGGATTCGGTCAAATCGCCGGATGACTCTAACCTTCTTATATGGTCTTTCACCATGCGCCATAAACGACGCAATTGCGCTGGATGCACGATATAACTGGAATGTGAATGTTCATGCTGAATGAACCGGATTCCTACTATTTATAGTAGAACTCTCAAAGTACCAGAACAATGAGATGGATTGTCCCAACAGTCGATCAAAGACTCACTCCATTTAAAATACACAAGCCCCCGACCCCCACCCCCGGGGGAGCAATTGTCCAACTAGATAACTGGCATATATTTGTTCGTCGGCAATATGGGTGAAACTAAATTATTGAGAATCAAGAGCTGAAACGCAACTGCTAATTTTTTTAATGTAAATGTACATACATGCTGACGTGACAAATATGATGATTAAGTGAATATTACGTGTGAAGTGGTTTGTACATTTCTAAGGACATGATCGCTTATATTTTTTTCACAGGAACGACATAGCCATAGCTAATTATTTATATTGGCATTTTGACCCCTGAGTACTTCATGGGAAGGATAATTTTGTCGCCAACCTTATCCATAAAGACAGAACACTTTACCACCCCTGCATAGAGGTACATTTTAGGAATCAGCGCATTAACCCTATTTGTAACAGGGGTGGGGGGGGGGGGGGTGGTGGGGGGGGGGGCGGATTCCGCCTCCCCTCCCCTCCTCATGTTTTTCGCAGATATCTCCAGAACGGCTGAGAGCAGGCCCATGAAATTATGGGACTTTTCCTATAATTGAATTCCGCATTTGTAGTCAAAATTTGTAGTTCTTAACTTGAACAGAGGCGGTTCCAGGGCACGGTTTTGTAGGAGGGTTCGGCGGCAATATTTGGCGATAATACGGAAATGCGATCTTCACGGTTTCTTCCTAACTGCCTCAAGTATGAAGGAGTTACATCGGTTTACGGTGATTCCAACAAGTACAAATTAGTTGATGTTAATCAAATATCATAAAAATTGCATGGCAGAGGTGGTTTCAGGGGCTTGAGAAGGGGGAGGGGGTTTCCAGGAAGTATTCAATGATAGGCTGGAAGTCAATACAGGGATGTAAGGAGCATT